>JAXGGA010006300.1:0-70899 GCA_038373865.1 Uloborus plumipes
CACCGTGAGCAAAAAGTACTTTAGGAGGCGGCTGTGGTAGGCTGATCGGTAAGGCGTCGGACTCATGACCGGAGGGTCCCGTTTTCGATTCGAGCCTATCAAAGATCCACCACCATAACTAATGGTGGCTGGGTGACGTTAAATAAGTGTCGTGGTCCAAAAGTCCTCCAAGTGAAACGATACATCTGGCGGTACTGGACCAGGGGTTCGCTCAGCCCTTGGGCCGGATCAAAAGAACAGAGTGCTCTTCAGTGTCCCATCCCGGTTAAACCACGAGTTGTGGTAGGTTCGGGGGACCCTGGAGTGTGTGAAGTACTTTAGAAGGCTATGGTTCAACATACGTTATTTAATCTATTAGAAATTAGTTTGTATGGATTTCAACTGCGATGTACTCTTACCTCTTCGGTATCCGTTCTTGGCAGCAAATGATCCCTCGATTGGTAATCCTCGTCTCTGGGAGTGACGTCCGATGGTGTGTAGTAACTAGTACCTCCCGAATCCAAAGAGGGCGCCACTCTCCTGGGCGGGACTCCGAGTAGGATCCGCCTCCTGGGTCGCTCCGCCTCCCTCCGGGCCGCGGCCGCAGCCAATCCGGCCAGCGCAACGGCATCCTCTGCAGTGGCACAAACGAAGGCGTGGCACTCAAATGTGGTGGGCCGGGCTACGGATCGGTACATGCATGCGAACACAGAGGGATGGGTCAGGCTCACCAAAAAACGCTGTTTCGAAGCGAGGCAGACGTAGCTCTTTGGATCCAGGACGCCGTCGGAACAGGCAAGCGGGACGAAGGCAGCCCCGAATACCTGAAAAACCATAATCAGTTATGAGCATAGAATGTTATTTTACTCCACCCCTAAGCGAGAAGAAGGTCCCATTGAGAAGAGATAAAATATAGAGAGAGGGAAGGGGGTATTCAATTCTTCAATCTCAAGGCACATGGTATATTTTTAACCGACTTCAACAAAGGATGAGGGTATGTGATTCGTCGGAGATTTTTTTTTTCTTTTGTATGTTATGAGACGCTTGGACTGATTTCAAAAATTCTTTTTTTGTTTGAAAGGGTGTACCTTCCAGTTGGTCCCATCGTCTCGTGGTCCAAGTTTGTTAACGGGGTCCTGTAGAAATCACGGGGAAATAGAAATCTTAACAATGGCAATTTTGAATGAATGCATCGCTGGATTACATAAAGAAATTCTTTTCGATGGTCTTTTTATCTTTATCTAATGATGATAACAGATAACGGGCCACGTAATCGCGAGAAACTAGTGTTGCTCTGGAATATCAATTAATTGAAAAGCGGTAATATTTAAATTTAACGCGTGAACCTAACACACCGTGATTTAAGCATTAAGCTCTAATATTAAGAGAAGAGTGAACTTGGTGGTTTGTTTTTTGCCCAAGCGACTATCACAAAAAGGTCGCTCAAGCGAGTATGGAAAAAAATCGATTAAGCGAGTGTGGCAAAAACATTCTTCTTTTCGCATTTAAGTTTTATTCTATAAAGTGTTTTACCATGCATTTTTCCAGTCTTTAATCTACTCAGTTCAGGATTTGCGAAGAAGCGGTCTTTTCCCATTGAACAAGATGTTTTATTTTGCGAAACGTTTTGCCATTCTCGCTGGAAACTCTGATCGCGGGCTTTAATGCTGAAGAATGGGATAAGTTCTCACTCTACTCACTATTATTAGCTTTATGGATGTATGATATAGTAGTGGCTCAGATATCTTTAATCTGCATCAGAGCCGATGTAATGCTGTGATCGAAACGGGGCCGTGGTAGCCCGATCGGTAAGGCGTCGGACTCGTGACCAGAGGGACCCGAGCTCGGTCTCAGCCGATTAAAGACCACCGTCTTGCAATACACCGCCAACTCGACCATTTCGATCCATGATTAATAATGGCTGGAGGACGTTAAAAATGTCGTGGTCACAAAGTCCTCCAAGTGAAACGATACCTCTGGGGGTGCTGATCCAAGGGTTTGCTCGACCCTGAGTTCTAGTTCAAAAAGAACAGAGCGCTCTTCAAGGCCCTATCCCGATTAAACCACGAGTTGTAATAGGTACAGGGGATCCTGGAGTGCGTGATGAGAAGTGTGGACGAAATGACTCTACCGGTAGACAGCTAATGCTCAGTAATTACCTCCTGTTGAGCAAGTCGTTTAAATTATACCAGCACCAAGGTTTGTAGTATTATTAAGTTTTCCAAAATGTATGGGCCGCTTTGAACCGATGGGCAGCGTAAGCGAAGCTTCTGGTCTTAACAAACATAACCAAAATAACTAATAGAAATAAATTAGTTATTTTTAGTAAATAAATACTATAGTCAATTTGCGCAAGTGCTTACATTTTTAT
This sequence comes from Uloborus plumipes, assembly GCA_038373865.1. Classification (NCBI taxonomy): domain Eukaryota; kingdom Metazoa; phylum Arthropoda; class Arachnida; order Araneae; family Uloboridae; genus Uloborus; species Uloborus plumipes. Next base: position 2,351 of record JAXGGA010006300.1, read on the forward strand.
TTTGACTCGCAAAACTCAGGAGTTGGATTGTGGAATCCCAAGGCGCTGCAGATCGATTTTAATACCGCTACCCTGATTAATTGTGTCACACCTGACAAAATAGTATTGAAATGCTGAGATCTAATAGCTGAGCTCTAATGCTGGTTTATATTAAGCCTAAGAGTTGAAGTTCAAATATTGTAGAACTCTTTACACATGTTATGATTGTTCTTCGCTTGAGCGATTTTCTTGTTACTTTCGGTTTCGTGCTGTAAACCTACATTCGACAGCTAAAGGACTTTCTCCGGGTAGTAAAAAAAGTACCTAATGATCCCGGTAATTGTTCGGGGATTGAAAGTGAACAATGAGAGACCGGAATTACGAAAAAGCTCAAGGGTCATCTTCTTCCGCGTAATCGCGCAATACCTTGCCATAACAGTTATATGTGTCATTATTGTTTCCAAAATGCTTGGGGTGTTTTCAGGATTCCTCCCCCCTCCCCTTTCGTTTTAGACACGTGTTTCTGTGTAGGAAACCACTGCAATGTTGCTGCTCTTTCTGCCCTGATGTACAGTTCGAGTAGGCTTAACACAAAATGCTAGTTTATTTCTCACCCTATGTGTGCGTGCATGATATTTGTTAAGGTTGCATTTATATTCAGTGACGGACAAAAAAAACTGCTTCACTTGCGAAAGAGTGACTTAGCGTGCATATTATGTGTTACACGTGGGTTTTATGCAATGACTTTTCACTTTATGTGTTCTAGCATGTTATCTGTTAACACTGCGTTATATATGGCCGATTTTCTCCCTGCCAGCAAAACTTCTTGAAGCATTCTTGCCGGATTTTAATACTATCTTGACGGAGTCAAGATTGCGTATTTAATCTTGCATAAAGATTGTTATAACAATCTTTATGCAATTTTACATACATCTTGACATATCAAGATTGCATCAATCTTGTCAGCTTCAAGATTGAAAAGAATGTTCCAGATATCTCATTGTTGCCGTCAAGATCATTAGCGCTTGCAATAGAGGCCATTGCGCGAAGTTTCACACCTAGCATTCCTGCATATCTTGCATACAAATTGTCATGACAAGAAAATATCAAGATCTTGACATTTTCTTGTTATAACAATCTCTATGCAAGATTACAAAAGCAATCTCATCTTGCACAGAGATTGTCATGACAAGAAAAATGTCAAGATCTTGACATTTTCTTGTCATGACAATCTGTATGCAGGATTACAAAAACATCCTATCTTGTTATTTTCTTGATATTAGGTTGCATGCTCCTTGTCAGACAATCTTGTGGCAAGACTGTGACAATCGAAAATCAGTAACATAACAATCTTGCGGCAAGATTGATACAAGATTACTTTCTTAACACGTCAATCTTGATGCAATCTTGAGGCAAGAAGTTTTGCTTGCTGGGGTTTAAATTCGTCATTTTTAGTAAAAAAAGAAATTGAAAAAAAGAATTTGACTTACTCACCCTTCTCTTAATAATCCTTGCATGAAACCGGACGGCAGCCCACAGCACCACATTCGACAGTGGCGTGATGACTTTCGTAATGACCGTCTCGCCCCGGTTCGTGCCCTCGGCGACCACGAGGCCATAGTCGCAGATCTCTAGTTGCTGAGTGAGGGCCAAGGGGTGGATGCTGCGGTGGCTCTCGCCCCTTCGGCGGGCACCTGTGTATAGGTCCAGCAGGGGGCGCTGCAGTGACACTATCCCCTTCAGGGGTTGCCGCTTCTTTCGGGTGAAAGAAACAGAACCCAGGTACTTGACTTGGAACCCGGACGGCAAGTCCGAGTCCAGAGACATCGCTGAAAGACGTCAAGCACCACAACGATGCTGGTGGACGTAAATAAAGCTCATGTTATCAGTGGTCAAAAGTTCTGCTCGACAGGAATTTGTTTCGATTTCTTGGTTAAAATTCCTTAGAAAGTTTCGTCTAGTTGATAAATTTTCCACAAATGCACTGTGTCTATAAGCATATAGTCTAAAGAATGGATCAAGACACTGCTTTGAAATCTTTGATAAATAAATCTGTTTGTTTCGAAGGAGTGTTATTCAAATACCTCAGCAGATAAGTTCCAATAATGCTCCAATTATTTTTTTCAAAAAAAGTCTTGCTTGCTTTGTCTTATTGTGCTACCGACTCTCAGAATATTCATGTAAAATCCACGTGTCCTCAGGACGTGCGTAGCCTAAAATAAAGATATTTCAAAGATTTCTGTACAATATGTGGTGGTGGAAGTATAAGATATAGAGTGCCTTAGAAATCTTAGCGACAAAGAAAAGGTTTTTGAGCTTAATCCTCAGATGATTGGTCAGATTTAACAAAGCGGCATAGTAGAAACGTAAACTTTGCCTTTTGCAGATTTTTAATGCATTGAAACTTTAACAACTTTCTCTACGAAGAAAACTAAATGATTCGAAACAGGTATTCCAATCACTAGGTATAAAATGCTCTTCTACTGCGAGGTCCCTTAAAGAGCAAAAACTTTCGAAAATTGGAATGATATGATCCAGGAAAGATGCATGAAAATTCAGCAAACTTCTGAAATAAAGCTTCAAAAAGTAATTCGAAAGTCGAAACCATCAAAACTTAAATAGTATTCAATGTGATGTGTCTTCTTATTAATTAAAACCATTCATTATTGAGAATGGTGAAATAAGAAAAGATTTATTGTAAAGTTGTGTCCAGCTGATAAATTTTATTGATGAGCCAATGGAATGAGAAACGAGCCACCGAAGTTGTGGCCGATATAATCTTGATTGCTGAGATTAGTGTGCTCAATCTGAATTTTAATGAAAAAATTGACTGAACAAGAAAAATATCAGCGTTTAAATTTCATCTAAAATCTTTTCAAGAGGCCTGCTTCTGTACATTTAGGTCACGGAGAAGTTCGAGTGAGGAAAAAAAAAAAACCTTGATAATAATCTATTATCTTGAGTTAGAATGCAGAAAATCTTGTTTCCTTTCTTGCGTGTTTTCTTTGGTGTACTTCATGCACTTATGACGTCCAGACAAAGTTTAGAATTCGCAGAATAAAATAAATTCCTTAAATTAAATAACAGAGACCAAAGTAGCAGCCATAATAATGAGAGATTGAACTTTTTCTTTCTAAATAGCAGATCACCGTTGATTTTTAATTGGCAATAACCTAAATAAATTATATTTAATGAGAAAACATGCCACCATAAGAGGATTATAGAAAGAAATGTTCTAACGAAGGCTCTATCACATCTTGTTAAATTGCAATTTATAGGATTGATATGTATTTTGACAATGACTTAGCCAATAATATGTCAGGATTGGCATGGATTCGTGCTAAAAATTATTACTGGAAATCTTTTCATCTTTTAAAGGAAGGTTTCAGTGTTATTTTAGTTGATTTTTCTAAGAAAAGAAGTTTTAGTGGTAATTATTCTTCTACATGTGTTTTCGCTTTTTACCTATAAAATGGCAAAATAGAAGTGGAAACACTGATAATGAAAACAGAGGCATTATAAATATAAAGCTTTGGTAAAGGAGATTATTCAACGTCTTTCAAATTATGTCCAGGTCACAATGTATGCTTTTAAAGGCTCACATTTTTATAACAAAATTCCTGTTTGAGTTGGTATCACCATTTCTTAACTTTCCAATCTTATTCGTACCACAACAAGCCAGTTGACGTTTCTAGAGCTCCTTTGCTCATTTTGCATGAATGCATGAGGTGGAATCTTTTTTCAAGGAATGTCTTGAAAAGTAAAGGAGTTTTAAGCTGATTATAGTTCAGCAGGAATTGAAAAATCTGGAATAAAATTATGTATTCAGTATAATGCATTAAAAAAATGCTAAGCATAAAGTAATCAAGACACACGGCAGTGTGTCAGCCAAGTTCGCGCTGCACATCTGCTAGTGTATCTTTACACGAACCATTTCGGGCTACTTTCGACCCCTCCGTTTCTCGAGAACTACTTCATCTACATGCTTCAAATTTTTTAAGTCTATCAGAGTGACATAGAACACCCATAATCCTAAATTTTATGAATATATCTTTTTTAGTTTTAAAGTTATTAATATTTGAAAAGTGAAAATATGGCGATTTTCTTATTTAGATTATACACTCACTCATCAAAATGTTTACCTACTTCCAAGTGTCTCAGAATCTTAAAATTTGGCATCAAGGTATATTTCCATACACTAACTATGGGAAAAATCTAAAAAGTCCAAAAACTACATTAAAAAAGCAAGAAAAAAAGCATTTTTTTTATGAGTATCTTGGCGCGATTTATAAATGGTTCGTCAAACAAAAGCACCAAAATGCTTGTAAAACGTTGCCAGAAATAAAATACTTAAGTTTAAAAATCAAATGTTTTATTGTAAACTGTTTCAAATCTTAGTTTGTCTTGACGGAAGATTAAAATGGTTTATCAAGATCAAATAAATAATTCAAATTCTAGAGATTGACTATGCCACGGTGACTTAAGATAATAACCAAGTAGTTAAAATATTCTATTCCTCTTTTAAGAAAAATATAGGGTAAACACGAAGAAAATTTACTTATTTCGGATGTCGTCTGTTCCAAGCGAGGTACTTTCGCAGCACTTAAACTTTATTATATGGGTAAAAATGCATCAATATTGCTACATTCGAACGTTGCTGAAAAAAATCTTTATCAGTAAGTATACCGCTCTTCAATCTTTTAACTCAAATAAAAATGCATGTGTATATATGAAAAACAAATGAAGAACAGTATTTATTCAGTAGTATATTAATTTGTGTCAAAATGAAAGCATAACCGTTACTTCGGCTTTTCAAAAATGTATGATATCCCAACAAAAACATAAATGTGAAAAAGGAGCCAAGTTCGGTTGAAACAACGTTTGGGCAGTTTGAAGCATCGGTGCCACCGACAAAAGAGTTGAAATCCAACAGGCTCCAAGTTCTATAGCTGTTCTGTTAACTACAGTCCTGAGAGTTATTGAAATGTTCATTAATTTATTTTAATAACTGCAAATAGGGATTGAAAGTAGAAGTGAAAGATCAACACTGACAGGTATGTCGCTCAATGTTTTGAAAATAAGGAATTACTCTTCGCTCTGTACGTTCTACTATGCTATGGCATGACAAGGATCGCGTGTGAAGCTGTGTAGATCTTGTGTGTGCAAGATCTTAAACGGATGAATGAAAAAAAAAAAGCACGCAGGTAACATTTTTGAAAACATAAAATGAAACGAAAGGAAAAAGACATGTGCTTATTAAATTTTATGCAGCATTAACGGAAGAGAGCTATGAACACATTGAAGTTGGTAAAATATAAAATTAAAAATGAACCAAATAAATAGTAAGTTAACGCAGTAGCGGAAAATAGTAGTGCAAATAATGAGTAAAGGAATGTGCTGCAAAGTGAAATAGTTAAAATGACATAGCTGTTTCGAAATGAACGAAATGGAAATATGTTCTGAAAACCAGAGTGCACAAAGAAGTAACAGTGTATTTTGTTATACAACAATCGTTGAAAGGTTATTTTTCATTTTTTGGTAGTTATTATGCCCCTTCGAAAAAAGCTGGAAATTTTTCACATGAGAAAGATATGGGGCAAAGTGAAAAATACAACATTTTTGCAATGAAACATTTTCTATTTGAGTTACAGTAATATTCATCAAATGAATGCGTAAATAAACGAATAAATGAACTAATAATGAAAATATAGACGAAAAAATAAATAAATAAACAAATAAAGGAATTGAAATATATGAGAAAAAAAATGAGCGAATAAAATAGAGAATGCATGACAAAATAAGTGAGTGAATGAATAAATAAGTAAATTAATAAGTAAAAGAAAGTGCATTAATTAATAAATGAAGAAATACATTCGTGATTTATGTAAATGAATGCATAAGCAAACGAAATGAACTATTTCACTTTGCCCCATCCACTTTGCCTCACGCGCACTTGACAAATTACATTGAGCATTTAAAATCAAAGCATGCCTAGTATAAACCAAAAAAGAACTGCACTGGTAATCAGCAGATCTCAATACTTAAAATGATAACTATAAAAATTTTACCATTTTATAATAACAAGAAATATTTTTGAAAAGCCCAGAATATTACAAAAAAGGTATACAATTTTCAAAATGTCTTGCATATTTTTTTTCGTTGATCTTTGGAGCTGTTTATTTTTTGACATGAATCAACTATATGTTTAGGAACTTAGTTAAAATCTTGATAAATAGCTGGCGCTGCAAACTGTGGAAATATTTTACCATTTCACTTTGCCCCACATTCCCCTACATGATTGAGCTACGGCCATGCAACACGGGGTATGCATAAATAAATACATGAACACCAATCCAGAACAGATTTAATGTTATCGACTGATAGGGGAAGAAAAGGATTTTAATTTCAAAATTTTAGAGACACTGTAGAAAGTTTCACAAAATGAAAGGAGCTAAACGTTTTCGTTACTAAGAGAATGAATGCTTTGATTCTCCAGCAGTGAAAAGGGTCCAACTGAGTCAGGGCCGAATTTAAGGGGAGGGTTTTTAGGATTCAAACCACCTCCGAATTTTCAAAACTAGTCCAAAAAAGTTTTTTTACGCGTTTTTGCTGAAAAAATTATTACTATTTTAATTTTAACCTTCTTATTTATATCTGAATTTCTTTGAAAAATGAAATTATCATCATTGAATAATTGTACAAATTAGTGTTTTATCTGCAGTATTTATTTTCATTGCAGTTGTTGCAAACATCATTTCTTACAGAGCAAATCACATTTTTCCTCGGTTTGAATTTTGAATACCATATCCAGGGCCCGATTAAGATAGTACAAGGCCCTAGGCCAAATACTTTTTGGGGGCCCCCTTCACTCTGGTTTTATGATTTTAAGCATTGGATAAAACAATTTAAGATATTGACAACAGCAATTTTATCCATTTGGGGACCCTTAATTTGTAGGGGGCCCTAGGCCACGGCCTAGTTGGCCTATTCAGTAATCAGGCTCTGACCATATCAAAAACACCAAAATTCTTTAAAATTAAAAGTGCAAAATTTACATTTAACACATTTTATGTGTCATAAAATAGAAATGTCAGAAGTATTACTTCGAATGTGCGTATACAGTAATCTGTTCTTTTGAGCGATTAGAAGATATCAAATATTTAACAGGGGCAAAGTTATGCAGTGTACACAGATTTTTTTCTTTCATTGAAAAGTCTAGTCATTTTTTAATATATTTTCTTGTTAATACTCTTTAAGCATCTATTGCAATAAAAGCATCAGAATATAAATATGAAATAAAATTTTAATGATCATATAGATATCAAGAAAAATGTGTTTAGTAAAACCCTCCCCGAAACAAAAGTCGGGTTACGGCCCTCAAGTAAGATAAAGACACCAGGAAATTCAGCGAGAGTGCCGTTACATGAATTTCATCTTCTAGTTTCTCAATTCTTCAAGATTCAGTTCAACACAATTCTTTTAGCATAAATTCGACATGGTTTCAGTTTATCACTCAACAAATTCATCTTCGTCATTGCTTCTGATTTTGTAAAACATTAAAAAAATATTATAAGAGGCAATGCTAAACAATTATTTGAATATATTTATAAGTTTTAATTTACTTTAATTATGACGCACTCATTGTTTTTTTTAACTGGAAAAAGCATTCAAGAAACTATACATCATTTTATTTAGGGAGAACATGATGAATTAAGACTAATAAATGTTATAATTAATGACAAAATTGCCTTGTGATGATTTTGTGTCCGGTAATTCGAGTTACTGATCATAAAAAGATACGAATTGAATAACTGTTAGTCGTTCTGTCACGTATATTCATGATTCCTAGCTTCGGGCTATCCTCTTTTGTATAGACATTGACGATGCTTGTGCAATTAGCATTGTAATTAGTCATTTATCTACAAATTCTCATTTTACTACACTACTGCTAATGACTCTGGCACGATGTCCTTCATTCAGCTGCAGAAATCGCTGCAGGGCTGCAGATGAAGGTGAACTGCTCTGAAGACTGTATGTAGATAACGAAATCAATCCTGTTGCGGCCAGCCCAACTAGAAAACGCGCAACTACACTAGGTGGCCAAAAGTATCCGGACACTTTCAAAAATTTACATTTTTAGATATGACTCGAGAAATAAGTGATCAATTGTTCTTTAACTTTAGTCATACAAAATATATTCTTCACCAAACATTTCCAAGTTGAAATTAAATTACCCTTGCATTTGGGGGACGATAAGAAGGGGGGTCGAAAGAAAAACCGCTTTTTGACCATAACTCTTTGAAAATAGCTCGGAATAAGCTATGCATTTCAGTAATTAATTAGCATACTATGTATAATTACTGTACAAATTCAAATGAACGTACCACTCTTACTTCCGAAGATATGAAACATTTTTTTAAAAACGGCAATTTTATTTGAAGGGTTTTTGCTCATAACACGCAGAGTTTTTGATCAAACCTTATCAAAACTTCAGGAAAGATGACAAAATACAAGAGAAAGAACATACTAAAACGGTTTTTAAAAATATTAAAAATCCGATGAGATATGAACGTTAAAAGGAAATAATTTTGCACGGCGCATGCGCGAAAGACAGAAATTTATAACTACAAAAATATTGTAGCCTGGTGTATACTGCATCTTATAAAAAAAGTTCCAGTTGAATATCGTAAAAATTGAAAAAGATATCAGCGATCTAGTGAGCTGTAATTCATTCATTTGCAGTCAATTCATAAATGGAGAGGGGTTGTTCACAAATAGTGTGGGGACAATCGAGCATATTTTTCAATGTTAAATTGTATACTGTTTAAAAATTTATATTTGGCATAGAAGTCACATTTCGCCCATTCGGCCAAAAAGACCTTATAAGTAGGTGGCCAAAAGTATCCGGAGACCCCTGAAACGTTGATTTTGAACGATGACGAAATAACCTTTATTTTAAAAATAGCTCTTTGTGGACAGACCCTCACTATGTATGTATTGTCTGCGAATGAATGAAATACAGCTCACTAGACCGCTGATATCTTTTTCAATTTTCATGATATTCAACTGGAACTTTTTTTATAAGATGCAGTATATACCAGGCTACAATATTTTTGTAGTTATAAATTTCTGTCGTTCGCGCATGCGCCGTGAAATTTTTTTTCCTTTTAACGTTCATATCTCATCGGATTTTTAATATTTTTAAAAACCGTTTTAGTATGTTCTTTCTCTTGTATTTTGTCATCTTTCCTGAAGTTTTGATAAGATTTGATCAAAAACTCTGCGTGTTATGAGCAAAAACCCTTCAAATAAAATTGCCGTTTTTTAAAAAATGTTTCATATCTTCGGAAGTAAGAGTGGTGCGTTCATTTGAATTTGTATAGTAATTATACATAGTATGCTAATTAATTACTGAAATGCATAGCTTATTCCGAGCTATTTTCAAAGAGTTATGGTCAAAAAGCGGTTATTCTTTCGACCCCCCTTCTTATCATCCCCCAAATGCAAGGGTAATTTAATTTCAACTTGGAAATGTTCGGTGAAGCCTATATTTTGTATGACTAAAGTTAAAGAACAATTGATCACTTATTTCTCCAGCTATATGTAAAAATGTGAATTTTTGAAAGTGTCCGGATACTTTTGGCCACCTAGTGTATAATAATGTAAAGCCCAATCAGGGTCCGATTGAATAAGTTTAGGGGAAGCTTAATCTCATTTCTGAGCCCCCAATTTTACTAAACCGGGGTTAGATTTTTGCACGAAAAGCAGACAAGGGGTCATTGTTTTAAGCTGTTTAAATCTCAGGCTAATCAGGAAATTCGGAAAAATTACTTTTTTAGCAGAGTAGGGGGAACTTGGAACAGTTTACCGGAAGAGGCGGTAAGGAGCAAGGGAGTGGATAGCTTTAAGAGGGCCATTGATCTTCATTGGGGTCTATAATTTGACTAGGACCAGTCTAGTTGGGCCCATAGCCTGTTGCTGGTCGTCGCATTTGTATAATTCAACCGCGACGAGATGGCCGGTGTCAATCAAATGAGAAAACGAGTCCATTCCTTAAAATAGGTAGAATTTCCACCCATTCAAAGTCTCCCATCAATTGTGAATCCCATTCCTCAATTTTCATCTGCGTATCACCCCTTCCTAAAAATGGACAATCCTGAAAAAAGGAGGGGTCATAGGCCATCTCTACGAAGTTGAATTATATTTGTATTTGTATAGAACTCATTAGCTCTAAAAGTATTTTACTTTGAAAAGCAACTCGTCAGACTTCAACTTAAAGTTTAGTTTATTCCACCTTCAGATTGATTTTGAGATAGCGCATCTCTTCGTGAGTTTGTGAAAACTTCAGTATCTGGATGCAATAACCGAACTAATGGTATATTGCATGAAGTTCTGCCTTAGCCCCATGGGTTGTTAGCTTGCTGCTTGATATACGTCTTAATTTATCTTGTTGATACTTCCGAATGAATTAAAAGCACGAGATCAACATTCAAATTGCTTAAAAGTAAGAATTGCTAACCTTTTCTTTCTAGGTTAAAAAAAAATCAAATTCAAACATTTTTATGATCTTAACTTGTCTGATAAAATTCAGCATTTTACTTGTAATGAATGAATGTTTACGTGGTGTAAATAATGATCGGATGCTTGAATATATTTATTTCAACGAGTTGACTTTAAATAAACTTAATTTTTAAATAATTAGAGTATATTATCTCAAATCAATATTTTTGCATATATATTGTAGCTTGATATCGAAGAGACGATCTTAAAGCAATTAATTGGCATTCACATCACGTTTGGTTTGCGACAAGTTAATGAAGTCAACATTGAGAAATTGGAGTCGGAAACCTCCCACGACGCTTTTTGGTCTCATTTTTGACCTACTAGGTAGAATGAAGGTCTTCGCCTTCCATTAGCGACATTCTTTTCTCGTTTAATTCATGTTTTAGTTTGCGTTTCGTCTTTCTAAGTTTGGCAACTCTTTCAAGATTTTTTTCTAGTCGCTAGTCTTTTGAGGACCGTAAAAACGAGACATGTTTTCAAAAAAAAAAAAAAAAAAAAAAAAAAAAAAAAAAAAAAAAAAACTTAAACAAAAAAATAAATAAATACTGTCTGTCCGTGAAAACCACGGATAGCATTTGCGAACATTTCTACTTAAAAAAGGGTAGATGAATTGTGGGGATAACTTTTCAAAGTCTTCAATGTAAAACTTAGCATTAGCTATACCTTAAAATGGGGTGAATCGGAACACTTTTCAGCTGTGATTGTAAAGAAAGCATTTAAAAGATTTTTTTTAATTTGTTTTTTTGGGTAAAAACTTCGGTCTTGCTTTACTTTTGATATTCCAAGCAAAGACAAAACATTTTGAACTATTATTATTAAAATATATAGGAAATTATGGGTGTTCCAAATCACCCCGATGATAGGGGTCAATCGAAACACATGTTAAAATTTTTATTTTTTTCACTTTTGCCTGTGATAGGTCTCACAAACATGAGTAATATTGATGAGGGAGAATAAGAACAGATAATTACTGTCAAATAAATGTATAATTTTAATACCAGTAAACGTTTATAATTTGTCAAAATTCAAAATAATTTTGAACTTATGAAAAATGAAAAGTAATTTTAAGAAATGCTTTTTTGAATTGAAATACAAAGATTTAACATGAATGGAAGTCACTCATGTCGTCCACAAATATGTACTTGTCCTTAAAACTAGCAATTATGACTTGGCTTAAGTTTTTTCATAACATCTCCTCGGATAAACTCTGCCTTTTTTTTTAGTTTCTTGAAATCTCTGGGTTTCGGACATTGTCCTGGAAGATTTTTTCGCTTATTCATCACTTTCTGTGTGCTGGACTCTTACTACATAAAGTCTATGTGACTTTCCCCCTCGTATTTCAAGTAAAAAAAAGTCTCCTGGAGAAAATATCTTTTGAAATCTGCAACTTTTTGTCATTCTAAGATCTAGTTGCTCATGAGAAGGGATAAACAGTAATAAATCCTTGTCCTTGTCTTGATTAGAAGAATTGGGGTTAGAATCTTGATTTTTCAAACAGTTTCCTTCAAATAATTTTGAATTGGAACAACAGAACTAAGTGTTCCGATTCACCCCGCAAATTTTTTTTCCTATGGCATTTTTCAGAATTCTTCATTTTTATGACACAAATTATAAGAAATGTAAATTCTAATGTGGTATTCTATTGTTCAGATACACGTATAATTTAAACATACCACTCTTAGTTTTTAAATAAAAGAACGTTTGTTCATGCATATGAAGTTTTGCAGTCCATGAAAATGTGATGTTTTCTAGCATTCCACGTGCAGTCCTCCTTAGAAGCCATTAGCGCTGCCAGATTGACAAAAGTAATGTTTTCCTACTTCCTATGATATTACCTTTCTAAAAAAAATTCGTGGCGAAAAATACCTAATAGTATATTTATGAAGAATTTCTTTGTACGGTCGGGAAGTTTTGTTCCGATTGACCCCGCTGTTCCTATATCCTTTTGCAGGTCCGTCATTTCAACTTTTTCCCTGCAAAGGGTAACAAGAAGTTCTGTCAAGAACTAAACGAGCCTACTTTCCCGTACATCGACATAGGCATTGTAGCATCTGATCAATATTCTCTTGATTATCTAAAACTAAAAATTATGTCAAACATATCTTTTTGCACTTAAAGCTGATTTCTGAAAGCAAAATATACCCCTCTCATCAGATAAAATAGACACGTAAAAAGTAAATAAACGAGTCAATAAAGTTTTGTCGCACCTTTAAAAGAATGTAACTGCTATAGTTCTTCCGTAGAAAAATTCCACAATCGTTTTCAAAAGAAAAAAAAATAAATAAATAAAATAAAAGTACAAAGAACTTCAAAACACATTTTATCAAAGAAAGAAAAAAAAACTCGTTCGTTAATAAAATGTCTTGAATTTCATTTTTAATCCGTTGCCAGTTGTTAAATATAAATAAGGAATAAAATGCTCTCGTGAATGAAAAATTTTTGTTAACAAAAAAATCGTCTGATAAAAAAAAAAAATAATAATAAATTAAACAAAACAAATAAATAAATAAACAAAAAATCGTCTGCCCAGTCAGTCATTTTTTCTGAGCCTGCATTTCCGCCATGTTTGCGGAGTCGGAGTCGGAATCAGAGTCCTCACAGAAGATTATTCAAAAAAGTACTTTACAATACATTATTTATCAAAACCATTTTCTTACAAAGTTAGTTTGAAGGAAATCCGCCTTGAAGTTCAGAATCAACATTCATTTTAAATTTCTCCGTAGGCGCTCATGTTAAAATGTTTTCTGAACGGTTCATCATTGAACGAAAAATGGTTCAAATTGAAAAGTGAAATATAGGAATGAGCCTCTCCGAGATCTTTCGAACAAAAAAAAGTTTATTCAATTCGGACGGTTCACTTAAAAGTTATTAGGTGGGGAAAGGTTGTTTGAACAGTTCAATGTTGAACAAAAAAAAATGTTCAAACTGAAAATTTAAATACGGTAATGAAGCATCCTTGCTGAGATCTTTTGAACAAAAAAAAGTTTGTTTAAATCGGACTGTTCATTCAAAAGTTATTAGGTGTGAGAGCTTGTTTGAACGGTTCAATGTTGAACGAAAAATTGTTCAAATCGGAAATTTAAAAACGAGGATGAAGTATCCTTGCCGAAATCTTTCGAACAAAAAAAAGTTTGTTTAAATCGGACGGTTCACTCAAAAGTTATTAGGGGTGAGAGCTTGTTTGAACGGTTCAATGTTGAACGAAAAATTGTTCAAATCGGAAATTTAAAAACGGGAATAAAGTACTCTTGATAAGATCTTTCGAACAAAAAAAACTTTATTCAATTCGGACGGTTCATTTAAAAGTTATTAGGTGGGGAAAGGTTGCTTGAACGGTTCAATGTTGAACGAAAAATTGTTCAAATCGAAAATGTAGATACGGGAATGAAGTATCCTTGAAAAGACCTTCCGAACAAAAAAAAGTTTGTTCAAATCGGACTGTTCATTCAAAAGTTAGTATCGCGGGACCGGTTGTTTGAACGGCTCAAAGTTGAACCAAAAATTGTTCAAATCGAAAAATCAAATATGGGAATGAGCTGTACTCGCCGAGATCTTTCCAACAAAAAAAAGTTTGTCCAAATCGGAATGTTCATTCAAAAGTTATTAGAGGGGGACAGACAGACCGACCGACAGACCGACCGACACACAAATTCCCCATCTCAATACCCTACTTTCAAATTTTTAATTTTTCGATATTTATTTCATTTTTTTGTTTCTTTTTGATTTTTTTTTACTTGGCGATATTTTTTGAACTTGGCGATATTTTTTGGACTTGGCGATATTTTTTGGACTTGGCGACATTTTTTAGATGCATTAAGCCAATTTTAATGCTTTTTTCATCTCTTTTATTTTTAACGGGAAAGTAGGCTAAAAACACAGTACAATTTCACTAGAAAACAACAAAACCACGCCCACTTCTATATAAATATGTTGATTTCTTAAAGTCAGGGGGGGCAATTGACCACCCCTGCCCCGCCCCTAAATGACGGGCCTGTCCTTTCGATATATTCAACTAAATTATGTATTCGCAATTAGCATCGTTCCACGTTGTTTGATGCGGTTCAAATGCTTCTTATTTTTCTTCCCTTTATTGTTATCTTACCTAACACCCCAATTTTGGTCAGGGAAGACCTGACGCATGCGTAAAGGCGCAGAAGGTTTTACCTAAGAAGATCAGACAGTAGCTGCCCCATGCGAAGCTTTCACACTTGACAGAAGGAATACAAAAACATGTTCTTTAAAAACAGTATAAAAGAGAATTGTTTGTTTATTTGTCTCTCATGACACTGTACAAAAAACTTTAAAATTATGTCTTACTTTTGAAGTTTGATGAAAAATTACTTAAACACACACAGGAAAAAATAAATAAATAAACAAATTAACTCATAAAATAAATGAATGCAAAAAAAAAAAAACTTTGAGAAATAATATTTCTAAAGATGGAAAGTTGGAATAGAATTCTACTGAAGAAAAAAACCCATTAAAACGACAGGGTCAAGTGATCCAACGTTTTTTACCTTACATTTTTGTATTTCTTTCACATTTGGCTTATCAATTGTACCCCTTGAGGTAATCAAAAGTCTCAATTTTTGGATTTTAATCTCTATTTTTTTTTCATTTATGAGACTTTGAACTTTGGAAAAACCCTCGTTTTTCCATGGATAAGGGTACATAAAAGGGACCATAACTCGGCACCAAATATAGATAGAACGATTTGGTAAATGGAATTTTAAAGTACGTTAGTTGTCGCTTAATCTGATATGCAACATGACTAATTTGATAAAAATTTTCATTTTCAAAAAATGAAATTTAAATTTCAAATTTAAATTTCTCGAAAAACATATATTGATTTTTTTTGAAAAAATTCTCAAAAATTTTTGTATATTTCATCTATGTCTGTACAAATTTTTAGATTGGGATCTCAATGGGATCATATTTTTTTGAATTTTTGAATAAAACTGTATAGGAAAAAAATGATATTTTTTAGATTCTATTTATTTAAATACTAAGTTCTCTTGTTTGTGATGGTCTAAAAAGTAGTGAACAAACATGAATATGTTTAAAGTGAGCTAGCATGAGCTTATAGATTTGTCAGGTTCACCCCCCTCCCCCCTTCCTCCCCCGCACAACCACTGTTTTTTAATTCTAAACTGTTCAAAATGTTAAAAAAAAAACTCTTTGATACAAAATGAATAGTAAACTTATTTAAAGTTGGTAAATGAGTTTCCTTATAACTAGACGAAGTATCCCCCTCCTCCACCCAAAGGTACAATTAACGCTGTACTATTATGACTTCTAACCTGGGGATTGAATTGACTATTATTTTTACTCTAGGTAAGTGAGCTAGCATTAACTTGTAGATTGGTCAGCTCCCCCTCCCTTCCTTCTTGACCCAACCATTTTCCCCCCAAACTGTTTAAAATGCTAAAAAAAAGCTTCTTTGATACAAAATGAACAGTAAACTTGTTTAAAGTTGGTAAATGGGCTTCCTTATAACAAGGCAAAGTACAATCCTTCCCCCACCCAAATATACCATTAACGCTATACTAATATGACGTCTCACCTGGGGATTGATTTGAGGATTATTTTCCCCCTAGGTATATATTGTTTTTCAGACGAAGTGTTTCGTTTTCAATCCGAACTTCACAAAGTGTACTTCCATTCAAAATCTGAATTTAAACTTATGGTTCAATTCATCCCCTCCCCCAGCACCAATCTTCAATTTTGAAGGGAGGGAATAAATGGGTGGCCCCAAGATCATAGCAAAATGCAAAATAGCACTGTTTCCCCTTGTTCTCATAATGTTTCCCCGTTATTTTTACACAAAACTGAAAAGAAATTAAAGTATCACGTTATATGTCAGTCCCCATCACTGCCTTTCCTTTCTCTTATTGGTCAAAGCTCATGAGCTAATAGGAAAGAGTGACAAACAGAATAAACTAAAACACTACCAGACATCCGTATAGACTAAGGCTTTGCAATGGGGCTAGGCGGGATAATAAAAAAAATAAAAGTTTGGAGTGGAAAGGTAGGGTAAGGGGGGGGGAGCAATCTGTAAAGAAGTTAAACAACATGTGAGGTTGTGCTCAAAAAAGCAGTGTTTGTTTAATATATATATATAGACATATCCTGCTGCATTACTTTCCTTTACAACAAAATGAAAAAGAACACAAACGATTAAAAAAATTAAATAACAGCTACACACTAGATAATGTGGAAAGATAGTTATGGGGACACAGACATATGATCTGATATTTTGATTTATTTTCAGTTTTGTGCGAAAAGAATAGAAAAAAAACGATGAGAACAAGGTGAAACAGTTCTATTTTGCTGTTTGCTATGATATTGGGGCGACCCATTTATTTCCTCCCTTCAAAATTAAAGATTGGTGCTGGAGTAGAAGATGAAATGAATCATAAAGTTAAATTTCAGATATTGAATGGAAGTACACTTTGAAGTTCGGATCGAAAAGAAACACTTCGTCTGAAAAACAATATATATATACCTAGGGTGAAAATAATCCTCAACTTAATCCCCAGGTTAGACGTCATATTAGTATAGTGTGAATGGTATATTTGGGTGGGGAGGGGGATACTTCGTCTAGTTATTAGGAAACCCATTTCCCAACTTTAAATAAGTTTACTATTTATTTTGTATCAAAGAGTTTTTGTTTTTTTTTAAACATTTTGAACAGTTTTGAATTAAAAAAGAGTGGTTGTGCGGGGGAGAAAGGGGTAGGGGGTGAACCTGACAAATCTATAAGCTCATGCCAGCTCACTTTAAACATATTCATGTTTGTTTACTACTTTTTAGACCATCACGAGCAAGAGAACTTAGTATTTAAATAAATAGAATCTAAAAAATATCATTTTTTTCCTGTACAGTTTTATTCAAAAATTCAAAAAAATATGATCCCATTGAGATCCCAATCTAAAAATTTGAACAAACATAGATAAAATACACAAAAATTTTTGAGAATTTTTTCAAAAAAATTCATTATATGTTTTTTGAGAAATTTAAATTTGAAATTTAAATTTCATTTTTTTAAAAAGAAAATTTTTATCAAATTAGTCATGTTGCATATCAGATTAAGCGGCAACTAACGTACTTTAAAAGACCATTTACCAAATCGTTCTATCTATATTTGATGCCGAGTTATGGTCCCTTTTATGTACCCTTATCCATGGAAAAACGAGGGTTTTTCCAAAGTTCAAAGTCTCATAAATGAAAAAATAATAGAGATAAAAATCCAAAAATTGAGACTTTTGATTACCTCAAGGGGTACAATTGATGAGCCAAATGTGAAAGAAAGTCAAAAACGTAAGGTAAAATTTTTCTCAGATTTTGGATCACTTGACGTGGAATGAATGACCCGACATACTTCTGCGCGGGGTAACCGAAAATAGGCAAGAGAAATAATGTATAAGATTCTAAAAATTTTTCGCTATGCTCAATACGGCATTTTTAACCCATTAATGTCTGACATTTTTTTTCCAAAGATATTTCGTTGTGCTGGTTACAAACAGTGTTTAATGGACAGGAAATATAATAAAAAAATATTATGTAAAAAATAATTTTTTTATTAAGGAAAGAAAAATCGTCCCTTAAAATTTACGATAGACCCCAGAGAGTGCATACTTTTTTTACTAACATTTTTTTCTGCCTACGATATAATATTTAAAAAGACACTTTATAAGAAGAAATAAAATCAGCAATTAACATAAACTGGGAAGCTGGAAATAACTTTGAAAACTTGGCTTTTTTTCTTGAGATTGTGAAGGATGTCATTTTTGATAAAGATCATATTAAAACTGCTACTGAACACACTTTACTATGGTTATGTGCTGCAATCTGTTAATAACGAATTGAACACTATTATTTGGTTGAAATGTTAATTTTGGGGAAATTCAGACCCTTTTTTGGACCGTCCCTAAAAAGGGACGCTAGGCATTAATGGGTTAAGCAAAACTTATAATGTTGCACCCCTTACTGGACATTTTTCTTTTTGCAATTTGGAAATTTTTCCTTTGCCCCGTCTAAATTTTCAAGAATAGCTTCAAGAACTACTCAATATAACCGAAAGTCTTGGGACATTTTCAATAATTTTTACATTTTTACGAATTTCATGAAAATTGGAGACCAATTGTTCTGTAATTTTTTCCACATGAAAGATGTTCCTTAGTAGACATTTTTTAATAAAAATTAAATCACTCATTCATTTTGGTGACTAACAACAAAGTAAAGAAACAAAAAATTTTTTGATTATCCTTCATCGTAGTTAGCTCAGACCAGCTTTTTGAAAGTACCCCTTGTGGTACTTCCAGTACTTTGGTTCGATAGTGTATTCTGCACCTTGAATGAGATTGCCACAAACCCGGCTAATCAGCTGAGAAGAAGCGGCTGTAGTTTCAAGACACAACTTTACAAAGAGGAAGTTCCTGTTTTAACTATTTTTACACAAAAGCAATGATCAAATTTTAAGATAAAAGGTAAATAACTCGATGAATTTAAAGAAAATAAGTAAATGGAAATGATAGTCAATGTATGGGAAGGGCACGAAAAGGTACAATGAATACTTCTGGGTAAGCCGACAGAGTGGTGTAGCCGTGTAGCGGTTAAGACGCTGGCCTCTCATGCCCAAAGGCGCGGGATCAAACTCGACTCCAGCTGGTAGATTTTCATAATGCAAAAAATCCACAGCGTCCATGTAGTATGATTATGCTGCATGTAAAAGATCCCTCGAGTGCTTGTTTGGCATTAAGTATCTCTTGGCAAAATTAAATTCCTAGTGCAGTTTTGCATCGAACAGAGCCCAGGTATAATCTAGTTAGGAAACTGGGCGTCAAAATTCAGTGGCAATGGCCTTCCACCGATGGTGGTGCCACATGAAAGAGTGGGTGCCGGTCTAGGGGGGAATGCACTAGGTCTGCAAATAGCAAGAAGCTACAAACGCAGCCCCATTTGAAACAAACAAAACAAAATACTTCTGGGCAATTCCATTTTGAAAAAAAAAAAAAAAAAACATCAAATGTGTTGCACCATAACAGCCTGAAAAGCGCCTTCAATTCTGTTGAACTCTTGTTTCATTGCATGAATTTTATGAAGAACATAGATTCTACTTCTATGAAATGTAGTTAAATTTTGAAGATTTAAAGAGAGAGAAACAGTATTTTGGCTCCTTAACAGACGTATATAACGAGATACGTCCGTTATGGGGAAAATAATGCTATTTGCATATTTATTCTGGAAATCTTCGAAATTTGACTGCATTATATGGTAGTAAAGACCACGTTCTTCATAAAGTTTGTTAAATAAAACAAGGATTGAGCATATTTATAGCCTTTATAAGTTGCTTTGTGAAAAACTGATTTGCCTGTTATCGTGGAATTGCCCTTCTATTAGTCGTAAGGTCATCAAAAGTAAATTCAACGAAAGTCAATTATTAATTCTTCTCAAATCCAATGTTTAATTATTAGTACAGTCATTTGGCCGAAAAAAAGGGGGTTACATGGAAAATTTTTCCGGGAGTTTTGAAAATTAGTAGTATTATAGATTTTGATGTGCTCGTTTCGAATTTCCACTTTGCCACCTCGTATCTTTGTCGCTCGCGCCGCCATATTGAAAAAATGGCATCTAAAAGAGGTATTTCGAATATATCTCTTTTTTGACTTATTGTACGGTAAAAACATTAATGTACAAAATAAACTAGAGAAAATTTCCTACAATTTATGTCATTACAACTTTCTCGTAAAATCAATACGTTTCGAAGTACGAGCGTCGCAAAGTTATTATTATCACGCGTTATCGTAGAATAACTCGATTTAGTGCAGTAGAAATAAACTGAAAAGCACCTTGGAGTCGAACAATAAATTGCAACAGAAACAATCCCAGTTGGAAATGGTAGGAAATAGGCTCCTAATAAATAAACTAAAAGTATACATCCGTACTAGTGGGACAAATATGTGTTTTGGCCGCCATCTTGAAAAATTATGAAAAAATGTCAAAAATTCAAAAAAATTGTGTGCGGTATCAAATTAAAGGAAATTCTAAGCTGAAAAGGGATAAAACATGGGATATTTGAGGTGAAGTGATGATACTAAAAGTATGCACCCGTACTGTGGTGCAAAATGTGGTTTCTTCGGACGCCATCTTGAAAAATCCGAAAAAAAAATCGAAAATTAAAAAAAAAATAATAATGTGTGGTACCAAATGAAAGGAAATTTCATGCTAAAAAGGAATATAATATCTGACATATGAATGGTGAATATACTAAAAATATACACCCGTACTGTCGTGCAAAATAAGTTTTTTTTTTTCGGTCGCCATCTTGGAAAAGCATAGATTTTTTTTTTTAAAGAAAATATATCATATGCAGTATCAAATGAAAGGAAATTTCTCATTAGAAAATTATATTCTGAATATAATAATTCATGGGAGTTTTCAAGAGAAGTTATAGGTGAAAATGGTAAAACAATTTAGCGTACAACTTGGGTTTTGAGCCACTCTAGTTGCAGTGAAATGTTCACTACACTTCGCGACCAGTGCTTCATGCATTGGTAGTGAACAGCATACCGATTTGACAGATGTAAGGATGACAAGAGATCTGAAAGACATAAAAAATGTAATGCGATTCTTCTTAGACCACAATCTATTTGCTGTGTTTTCATTTCGTTGATGGTACATTTTTAACGGTATAACGAATAGCAAAAGCAAAGTTACTGCAGAAAATGCAGATGTCTTTGGAAGAAACATCCAAGATAAATTCACCAGCAAGTGTTTTAAAGAACAAACGTTACTGAAACTAAACCAAGCAGTAACAATGAAAGTAATGTTTTATGTTTTTAAGCCAAATCCACTATTTTCCAAGATGGCGATTAAAAAAAGGATATCTCGCTAGAGTACGGGTGTATACTCTTATACTGCTCCCTTCACTTGAAATATCAGATGTTATATTCCTTTTTAGCATGAAATTTCCTTTCATTTGATGTCACAAATTATTTATTTATTTTTTAATTTTTGATTTTTCTTTCGGATTTTTCAAGATTTACTTCACTTCAAATATCCCATGTTTTATCCCTTTTCAGCTTAAAATTTCCTTTCATTTGATACCGCACATAGTTTTTTTTTTGAATTTTTGAAATTTTTTCATGATTTTTCAAGATGGCGGCAAAAACACATATTTGTCCCACTAGTACGGATGTATACTTTTAATATGTTCATTAGGAGCCTATTTCCTACCATTTCCAACAGGAATTGTTTCTGTTGCAATTTGTTCGACTCCAAGGTGCTTTTCAGTTTATTTCTACTGCACTAAATCGAGTTATTCTGCAATAACGCGTGGTAATAATAACTTTGCGACGCTCGTACTTCGAAACGTATTGATTTTACGAGAAAGTTGTAGTGACATAAATTGTACGAAATTTTCTCTAGTTTATTTTGTACATTAATGTTTTTATCGTACAATAAGTCAAAAAAGAGATATATTCGAAATACCTCTTTTAGACGCCATTTTTTCAATATGGCATCGCGAGCGGCAAAGATACGAGGTGGCAAAGTGGAAATTCGAAACGAGCACATCAAAATCTATATTAATACCAATTTTCAATACTCCCGGAAAACTTTCCAGGTAAAACTATATTATATACTATATTATTAAAATCCGAAATTAAGGATCTTCAAACCAGAATAAGGTACTGTCTGATCTTCTTAGGTAAAACCTTCCGCGCATTTACGCATGCGTCAAATCTTCTCTGATCTTACTAAAATAGGGGTGTTAGGTAAGATAACAATAAGGGGAAGAATAATAAGAAGCATTTTGAACCATATCAAACAACGTGGAACGGTGCTAATTTCAAATACATAGTTCAGTTGAATACGTCAAAAGGATATAGCAAATGCAAGTTTTAAATTGAAAACTTCAGAAAGTTATGACCTGCAACTCATCTACCCCTTTTGAAGTGAAACTGTTAGTGAGTGCTGGGGGCTGCTTTCGTGGACAGACAGTAGTTTTGTGGGTTTCTTTTGTAAATTTAAGAACGTTTCAGTGCCTAAACCCATTCAGTGCAAGAGCACTTATTTGGAGAAGCGATTTATGATCTTGGCTACCCCGCCAAGTAAGAAGGCGTGCCCAGTCTTCCAGCTATGAGTAATATTCGTTTCTCGCCCGCTTCAGTAATTACAACGTTTTGATCCCAGTAGTATACATTACCGTCATTTGTCCTTTTAAGGGAAATCTAATATGTTTATTATAATACTTCTTTGAAATCAAGTAAATGAATGATCGTAAATATAAAAACATTTCTATTCCAAAAAGAGTTAATATAGGCTGATTATGCTTAAATAACATTATGCGTTGCTTATAAAGTATTATGCTGCTTTGGTTAAGTAAATGGCAGTACCTACCAAACCCCGCTCCTTCTTTTTCTTTTTTAACATTTTTGACATCTATTTTGCTTTAGTTTTGTCATACCAACATACACTGCTCGACATTGAAAATGCAACACCAAGAAGAAGTGGTCAAAAATTGATGAAATTTGGTAAGAAGACAGAGACAGCATGGAATAATAAGTGATATTTATTTCAAAATAAATAAGCAAAATTTAGAGCGAGGACGGCGTCGGCTCAGTAAGAAGTAGGACCACCGCGGACAGCGATGCACGAAGAAACACGTCTAGGCATGGAGTCAATAAGCCTGCGGATGGTGTCCTGAGGGATGGCACTCCATTCCCTTTCAACCATTTGCCACAGTTCGTCCTCTGAACGAGGCAGTGACAGGTTCTACAAACGGCGTCCAATCACGTCCCACATATGTTCGATTGGTGACAAGTCAGGAGAGTATGGTGGCCAGGAAAGCATCTGTACACCTCGTAGAGCATGTTGGCTGATTCGAGCACTGTGAGGCCGGGCGTTATCCTGTTGAAAAATTGCATTTGGCAGACCCTGAAGGTAGGGGATTGCCACCGGCCGCAGTACATTATCTACATATCGTTGGGCCGTCATAGTGGCCCCGAATACGAACTAGAGGTGATACGGAATTGTATGCAATAGCGCCCCAAACCATTATGCCACGTTGTCGCCCTGTGGGGCGTTCCACAGTTACTGCCGAATTCGATCTTTCTCCGCGTCGACGCCACACACGTATGCGATGACTATCGCTGGACAAACAGAAGCGGGATTCATCTGAGAACACTACGGTTTGCCATTCTGCCATCCACGTCGCTCTGGTCCGACACCATTCCAAACGTTGGAGTCTGTGCTGTGAGGTCAATGGCAGTCTTCTTAGCGGGCGCCGTGATTGCAGGCCACGTGCAACCAGTCGACGGGAAATGGTTCTGGTCGACACAGGAACATCCAGGGTACCTTGCACGTGCTGCAGAATCGATGTACAAGTGACTTGCGGGTCCGCCACAACTTGTCGGTGAATCCGTCGATCCAAGCGGTCTGACGTCACTCTGGCTGCACCTGCACCCCTCAATGTGGCTACATTTCCTCTTTCCAACCATCTCCGACACAGCCGATGCACAGTGCTTGCATCCATGTGGGTATCAGCTGCAATTTGACGTATGGACCAACCTCCCCTTCTCAGTCCGATCACCATACCCCTTGTAAAGTCGTCTATATGCTGGGAGTGTCTTCGTTGAGGACGGCGTGGCATTTCCTCCTATCACACGTATCCTTCGAGACAAAAACCAAATTTCTCCGATAATTAGTCTGGCAGAAAAACCAACATGAACATAGCCCACTTTTCAACTTCATTCTCTTATATCTTACTTCACGTGCGTTGGAGAGCTGCTCATTTCATATCATTTGCATAACTCAGTGACGTGCGTCTACGGTAAAATTTGCATGAATTTCTGACCACTCCTTCTTGGTGTTGTATTTTCAATGTCGAGCAGTGTACAATAGAACACTTGCTTTCGAGGATTCTTCAATCGGAGGGAAAAGTCCTTTACAACGGATCTCTCCTTGCTGGCTCACAATCTCATGATTAAACCTGACGAAATTTTCTTTAATTTAACGAAAGGTTTAGTCGGAGAATTATTCGTGAAGTAATTTCGTCGAACACTGCCTCATTAAAAAAGTGTGTTTTCGCAAGAACTGAAACGACTGCAGAAACAACGTAAATGCAATAAACAAAGGCAAAACAGTGAAAAAGCCTGAAAAGCATACAACTGATGACCACAAAAAGAAGCAGGCTGCCCACTTAAGATAGACAACAGGGCATGATTTGCTTGTGGACCACTTGAAGGGCAATTCCACGAAAAGTGATCCTGGCACAACGAAATATTTTTTTCACGTAAAATGAAGTCAAATTTTATTTTTAGACTAAAAAAATGTCTGAAGTTTTCAGTTTCAGCATCAATTTTGAGATTAAAAAGTTTTTTATATCATATTTTTTCCGTATTTGACAGCACACAGACAGCAGCTAAAAAATGCATTTTTAGTGCTATAAATTCAAAAGCCATGTATTTCCTTATTTTTTTTTTCGAAAAAACTATGAAATACCAATGAAACAAATGCTTTACTATAAATAAGCGTCATAAATAGAGACTTATAACAAGTTTTCAACCCTGGAAAATACCCAGACCACTCTTTTTGATCACATACGTAACGCTTAAAGCAGTCATGTTTCTCCCCAAACTTAAATAAGAGGTCTAAAAGAAAAATATTATAAATTAACTTGATACATATGTCATATATACCTTAACTTTTGGCTTTATGCATTCGGTAGGAAAACAATAATGGGACCTCATAAAAGAAGTCATACGCGTAACACTTTTGAATTGTTTTCTTCACATATTGGATCTGTACATTTAGAGTTATTCGTCACCAAAACTAATGATATTAAAATAATCCTAGATATGTTCGGTTGTCATACGTTAGAGAAATAAAATATATTTTAGTAAGTTCACCGATATTTTTTGTGCTATTTGCAAGAAACAGCGTCAAAATCTCATACACGTAAAGCTGGAATGGCCCTTGAACAGGATAGGTGTTTCTGATACATCCAATCTGCAATTGCGGAACTATGAACTCTGACTATCTCTTAGTCTGCGCGGTACTAGAGTGTCCCACAAGGAGAAAGAAGTTAGTCTAAAACCCTTTTGCGCCCATAGCTCCCCCCTAGAAGTTGACTGACACCTATTGCCATCCCCCCCCCTTTCTTCTTAGAAGAAACAATAAGTGCTAGTGAACATCGGTATTATTAAAACAAAAAAACATGAATGCCTATTTTTTTTTTTTTTGAAGTAAAATGAATCTTTAAAGCAGTTTTACCAGATTCCTCTTCAATTTACAAAAGTAAAGAAATACAATAAAAAAATAATAATAAAATCATTTATTTTTGTGTACTTTTTTTCTTTTTCTTTTCCAAGACAAACTGATAGGTATTTGAAGAGAAATACTTAACTGAGATCATTGACGTACTTTCATAAACAAAAGTGCGTACAATTTTACGAAATTATTTTACTTTTAATATTGGAATCTGAGTGAATTTAAAACACTGACGCCCCCTAAAAAAAATTTTTTTGTCAAAAAATATTTAAAACTTCAAAAACATGGCGATGGATGATAAAATACTTTCTTAAGGTTCAATCAAGTTGTGAGGGGGAAGCTCTTGAGCTGTAATTTATTTCATTTTTTAAAATTATGACTATGTCTGAACTCGTAACAATCGGTTTTGTATACGTTTTCAATTTCGAAATTAGCAGACTTTTTATGACTATTTTATGTATTAAATATACATCATCCATCCAAAACCCTTTAAGAACGTTCCCTGAAAGAGCCAAATCGCCTCTTTGGAGTCGATAGACACCAAGTTGGGAAACAGTGGCCTAAACTATATTGGGATGCAAGAGACCAAATGATTTTAAAGACATCTGCTTTTCTTTTTCTTGCTACCTGATTCTTGGGAATGTCCCACTGTTTGCTGTTATTCTCCCATTGTTGACTTTCGTCAACAATGTTCGTCACTTTTGTTTGTTTCTTTCCTTTATGTGTAGGGGAATGTGGGGCAAAGTGAAATAGTTAAGTTTAATTACCTGCTTCAAAAAGAACAAATTGGAAATTTGTTCCAAAAATTACTATACACCAAGAAGCAAGAATGTATTTTATAATAATACAACTTTCGTTGAAACATTATTTTTCATCTTTGGCAGTTATTTTGTACTTTCAAAAAAATGTAGAAAATTTTCACCTTAAAAAATCATGGGGCAAAATAAAAAACTAATTATTTTTGGTATGAAAAATTTTCTACTTGACGATTAACAGTAATTTTCGTCAAATAATTGCAAATGAATGAAAAAAATAATTATTATTAAAAAATAAATGAGTAAGTGACTAAATGAATTAATTAATATGTGATAAAAATAATGAGTGAATGAAATAGAGAATGAAAAAGATAATGAGTTAATGAATGAGTAAAAAAGTAAATAATTAAATAAAAGACTATAAATAGATTAATAAATTAAGAAGTACGTACGTGATTAAATTAATAAATTAATAAGTATATGAAATTAACTATTTCACTTTGCCCCATCTACTTTGCCCCGCGTGTATTTGACAAATTACATTTAACATTTAAAATCAAAAAATGCCTAATACAAACTAAATAATGACTGCACTGAACAGCAGTAGATCTCAATTAATAGTTCAAATGATAATTACGAAAATTTTATCACTTTATAATAACAAGAAATATTTTTTAAAAATCACGAATTTTTCAATAAAGGAATCAAATTTTGAAAATGGCTTGTATAATTTTTTTTCGTTGATCTTTGGAGCTACTTATTTTTTTGACAGGAACCAACTATATGTCTAGGAACTTAGTCAAAATATTGCCAGATAAGTGCCGCTGCAAACTGTGAAAATATTTTACCATTTCACTTTGCCTGCTATTTCACTTCACCCCACATTTTCTCCCCCTACGTTTTTATCTCAATGAGATGTGATCTATCTGCATGGATTAATAGTAGTCTTAGCAAAGGAACAAAATAAAAAATAAAATTAAATACCGAAAATAATAAAAAAAAAAAAAAAAAGAAACCGACGAAAATATCTTAAGATTTTGATCATAAATTCGTGAGTACATGCTTATTTGGTTCCGATAAAAATAAAAAAAAAAAAAATTACCAGTAAAATTTCTTTTTCTTTTTTAAAAATGTTTGCAGGAAATTAAAAACACATTTCTTAAAATATCTCTATGTATATTTTCTATTTATATTGCCATTGACCTGACCGTACAAATAGTTTATTGTATTCACGCACAGCAAAATGCGATTAAATGGAACTCGGAAAGTAGAGTAATCGAACGCACTAAGGAAGTGTTTTTGCTTTCCTGTTAGATTAATTTAGAACTGATTAGATTAAAGTAGTAACATTCCTTAGAAAAATAATTTAAATTTTGATTCTAAACTCGAGGAAAATCTGTAACTTATGAAACAAAATTCATTTTATGCAGATCGCCTCAATTGATAAAAGTTTTGTATTTTCGTTTCATTCGTTTTCATTTCATGAATGTTATTTTGTTTTTTGCTGTTGTCGCTAAACAAATAGCAATTATAATCGCAAAGAAATCACTTTTGTTTCTTAAATTCAGTTTTGATTGGTCAAGTATTTATTAAAACTAAAATGCTTTTCTTTTCTTCAAAAATTACATTCTTCAAACAGCAATTGACTCTTCTCAGGCTACTTTCAATTAAAAGAAAATTATTTTTAAATTAAAAAAAAATTAAATTAAGTTGTTGAGATGGAAATAATGTGCGCTTGTCAATTTATCTTCCCTCAACTTCTGAATAAATAAAAGATTCTGAATGAAATATATCACAGACTCTCCACCAATGGTTCTGTAAAAAATTTTGACCGTAATTATTCGTCGGAGATTTTTATCTGTCCGATATAAATAATTTGCCTTACATAAACTTATAATTAGAAGAATTATTAATACTGATTTATTACGTTCACATATTTGACGTTAATTTTGTGACTGCTCTTCATAATGATCTGTGATTTTTCTCAGAAATTTACCTACTTGATATAGTAATTACTAATGTTCATTATCCTTACGTTTTAATAACATTACACGAAAAATATAATGACGATTTTTTCATTGTTTTTTAAACTTTTGTCTGGTAAAATTTATTTGACAACAAGGGATCGTCCACAAAAGATGCCAAGCTTTGAAGGGGGAGTGACGAAGGGGTTGAGTTCATGAAGTTTTGGCAGTTTACAAACTGCCAAAACTTCAAAACACTCCGAGGGGGAGGGACGGGGTAGCGACAAGTATGACATCACACATTTTGTTTAAAATTAAAACATTTTTAACAATCTGTTTTTGTAATATAGCGTGGCATGTTACGAACAGACGGGGGGGGGGGGGGTTAAGGGTGAACTTTTGTGAATAAGGGGAGGGGGAGATCGAATGTGTTGAAAGAAATTTCAGCACCATTTATGGACAGTTAAATGAAGGGGGGGGGGACAACATCAATCGTCCACGCAATTGTTTAAGTAATTTTCTTTGGCCGGTGGGTCAAAAGAGATTGAGAAACAGGGAAATATGCCCCGTCATTTCGGGATCAGAAGGTGGCAATTACTCCTCTCCTCCCCCCCCCCCATACGCTGGCTTTGAAAAATTAAAGTTTTATATATATGGAGGCGTGGTCCCTCCCCCCGGTGGAAAATTCGCGTTCAATATACACCCTTTGCCTTCCCTCCCTTGGAAAAATTCGAATTGATAGGCCTGGCTTAACTGAAAGATTTCTCGAAAAGATCTGTCCTAAGGCATGACACAAATTGAATTATTTACGTAATTTTTTTTATTTGAAAAAATGTTTTGCTCAGCTACAGAAAAATAAGGAAAGGCCTTCGGTTCAACTGAGAAAATTCTGTTAGTACATTAGATAGGCAGATTCGTTTTAAGAAAATTTTCTGAAATAATTATTCATTTAAAGAGTTTATTAATATTTAACAAATTTGTCTGTGAGATAAACTCAAATAAGTTTTGTTTATCGATAATAAAAATAAATAACCTTAGAAATTTCTCTCCATAAGAATTCTGGAAAATTGGTGATTATGATTATATTGTTCTTTTTGCAAAAATTCTGTCAGGCTCCAAAAAGAAAAAAGAGAGAGAGAGAGTAAAATATGTTTGTAAAATGTAATTCCTTTCAAGGGCTTTATTTTTTATCATTTTGGATATGAAAATATTTTTGAGGGAAAGGAAGAAATAAACAGTAGGAGCGGGAGGGGGTGGGGAATTTGTTGAACTCGCAAAATAAAATTCAGGATAGGGCTATAAGAACTTGGACAACTTATCACTCACCTATTCCACGAGAATCCCTTAAAGTATAAATCCACGTAATGATATTCCAAGCACAAACGCGCACCTTTTCCGAATTCACTTTCGCGCACAACCCTTCCCCGCGAAACGAGAGAGAGAGAGAGAACGCTTCCGCCGCACACCTGCGAGTCGTGTCCCGCAGACGATATCTCCCGCGAGAGCGAAAGCGCTTTCTTGCCCTACTTCCCAAATACGGACGGGCGCTCTGCGTTTCCCTTTCTTGGCCTACATCCACCGCTCCTCAACCCCCCGACGCAGAACCGGTTGAGATCCGATCGGACACTTTTTTTTTTTTTTGCTGAGTGAGGAGTTCGT
Organism: Uloborus plumipes; assembly: GCA_038373865.1. Classification (NCBI taxonomy): domain Eukaryota; kingdom Metazoa; phylum Arthropoda; class Arachnida; order Araneae; family Uloboridae; genus Uloborus; species Uloborus plumipes. The sequence goes on from JAXGGA010006300.1 coordinate 32,544, forward strand.
CGTTTCTACATGATCCCGTCTTGTTGATCTCGTAGTTTTCGTCTTTTGTTGTGGAAAAGTACACTGCGGACTGCTCCTTTTTTTTTTGCTATTTATTTTACTTTATTTATTTATTAATTTATTGCGATCGTTACACATTTTGGAAGAAAATGTCGTTTATCGACATCGTGGAAAATTACGCGTGACCTGCTCTTTCTCTCTCTCTTTTTTGATCGTTACAACTTTTTAGAAAAAAGTAAGCTGTGGAAAGAGTTAAAAATTGAAATAAATAAGGACACTTTTTCTGCTGAGTGAGGAGTTCGTCGTTTCTACGTGATCTCGTCTTGTTGATCTCGTAGTTTTCGTCTTTTATCGTAATCGTGGAAAATTACACTGCGGACTGCTCCTTTTTTTTTTTTGCCATTTATTTTACTTTATTTATTTATTAATTTAGTGCGATCGTTACACATTTTGGAAGAAAATGTCGTTTAGCGACATCGTGGAAAATTACGTGTGACCTGCTCTCTCTCTCTCTCTCTCTTCTTTTTGATCGTTACAACATTTTAGAAAAAAGTAAGCTGTAGAAAGAATTAAAAATTTAAATAAATAAGGACACTTTTTCTGCTGAGTGAGGAGTTCGTCGTTTCTACGTGATCCCGTCTTGCTGATCTCGTAGTTTTCGTCTTTTATCGTCATCGCGAAAAATTACACTGCGGACTGCTCTTTTTTTTTTTTGCTATTTATTTTAGCTTATTTATTTATTAATTTATTCCGATCGTTACACATTTTGGAAAAAAAAGTCTGTGTTAGAGAGAATTAAAAAATAAATAAATCAAGATGAAGAGAGTTGGGGATTTGTCGTTTCTACAAGTCAGAGACACACAGAGACAAGTGAGAGGTTCGGTTTTTTTTTTTTTTTTTTTCCACTTGATCCCGACTTGTTGTTTTTGTAGTTTCCTTCATTTATCGTCGTCGTGGAAAATTTTACTTTGGGCTACTCCTTATTTTGCAATCGTTACACCTTTTGGACAAATTTGAGTGTTGGTGAGAATTGCCACCATCTAGGGATGCTAAACACTCATAAAGCAGTAGGCAATCGAATAACAAAAAAAAAAAAAAAAATGAATTCGATGCCTACATTTTGATAAAATATGTTTAAAAAAATGTACTACGATTTACCGTGCTGAAATTAAAGCTTTGTTTCCTTATTTTGATAACAACAGAACTGTAGTTCAAAATCCCGAAATGTAAACTTGGATAAGAAAGTCATTTAAATTTAGATGAGAGTTCCGCTAAAGAAAATAAGTCATTAAAAACGGTGTTGTTTGGCCCTTAGAGGTGCGAACCCACGATCTTCACATTAATAGCTTGATGCTCTAACCAATAGAACTGACTGGACTAACTTAACTATAGAACTAACAGGAGAGTAAAAAACATTTGAAAAAAATGATCTAAAAGTGTACAAAAGGCATAAAGTAATTCGTAAAAGCTTTTCCACCAAAATCAAGATGCAGCTTTTATGAACAAATTGGTTTTTTAACATTTTACTTAAAATATACTCGGTTACTTTAAAATAGGCGTTTCAAGTTTAGAAATTTTGCGTCATCTCCATGGAAACCGTACGAAAGAAAACAGATTTCCACTCTTTTTTTATGTACTGCTGTTGAGGCATTTCATCTATTTTATGTTTATCGAATTAAGCTTACGCTCTTATTTATATCATCATGTCTCAGTTTTTTCTCAACGTTTTCTAACAAATCTAGTCATACATTAATACAGCAAGAATTTCTAAGAAAATGCTGGGCTTTATAAACGTTGATTTTTCAATAGAATAATAGTTTACGCACAAAGCAATTTTAACTGTTTTCATTCAACCATTGTTGCATGAGCTAAGTGGGAAAAAAGTCCATAGCGCGGTAACTATGACAACCATCAGGGGAAAAGTGCGGAGAGTGGGAAATTAATTTTACATTGAGCCGCCTCCTCTCGTTCATGTTTTTAGTGTCGTTAATTCAACGAATGTAAAAAAAAAATCAATGAATACACAGACTGAAAAAGTGCAATTGTTACTGCAATCGATAAAGCAATTGCCATTTCCGGCTACTGGTGACGAAAGAATTTTGGAAGTTTTACACCCTAGTCAGTATTTTTTCTATTTTTAAAGACGGTCGAAAAAGTTTAGATTGAACGTATCTGATACTTTGAGTCTCTTAAAACGACACTGAGAAAAAATAAATGGATTTGAGATTATGTTTCAAAAGAGAGAGAGAGGTAAAGTGGCAATTTTTCATCTCTTTCCGCGTCCCTGAACTAAATTCGGACCGGCCTTCGGATACCGGGTTTGCGGCAGCACCAATTTCTTTTCTCGACCGGTCGCAATGCGTGGAGAGAACGCCTTCCGAAAAGGAAAAAAGAAAAGACGTATTTTTCAAGAAAATTCAGCTACAGTTTTTTTGTTCATTTATTTGAATCCTTAATTTTGTTTCATTAATATTACTATTATTATTTAACTTTTTAAAAAATGTCTTTGTAAGGAAGTTTAAAACAAGAAAAAAGCTTAAAAGAGAGAACGAAAAATATGTTTTAAAAAAATTCAATTTATACTTGTTCTTTTATGCATTTGTATCATTTTAATTTGCATCATAATTACGAAAGAAGCAAACAACAAAAACAAAACAAAACACAGAAACCGCCTTCCGAAAGAAAAAACAGAAAAAGCAAAAGAATCATTTTGTAAGAAAATTCATCTTTAGTGTTTTTATATTTTTTCTTGCTCATTATTATTATCATTATTTCTATTGCTATTTATTGTTATTATTTTTTTATTATTATTATTTTACATTTTATCATTTTACTGGAAGACTAGAAATAAGGTTCAGCATCGTCAATTTGCAAAATATTTCTTAAAAGATGTTTTGCTTGAATCTTGCTTGCCTAGAACTCATCAAGGAGAAGTTACTCTTTAGTGCATGTTGTATGCAGAAGAATCCCCGTTTCTTTTTATCATTATTATTTGAAAACTTTCCAAAGAACATTTCTAGCCAAGTATATTTTCTTCTAGCCATTTTTCAAAAGCAAATATTTTAACTATTTCAACTCATGTTTTCCAGGGCTGTCCTTTGACCAGATGTTGTTCGGAGCAAGTGCATCGTTTTGTCTCCAATACTGCAAAAAATCAAATGTTGTTTTTGCAGTATAATACTGGCAGCCGAGGTTCCAATTTAAAACTGTAAAATGCACGGTAATAAACTGTAAAATGAGCAATTTTACAGTTTAGTACTGTGTAAAATAGTTTTTTTTTTACAGTTTATTACCGTAAAATTAGAAATTTTTAGTTTATTAACCCATTAATGCCTAGCGTCCCTTTTTAGGGACGGTCCAAAAAATGGTCTGAATTTCCCCAAAATGAATATTTCAACCAAATAATAGTGTTCAATTAGTACCTTGGTATTGTTTCAATTCGTTATTAACAGATTGCAGCATATAACCATTGTAAAGTGGGTTCTGTAGCAGTTTTAATATGATCTTTATCAAAAATCACATCGTTCACAATCTCAAGAAAAAAAGCTAAATTTTCAAAGTTATTCCCAGCTTCCCAGTTTATGTTAATTGCCAATTTTATTTCTTCTTATAAAATGTCTTTTTAAATATTATATAGTAGGTAGAAAAAATTTTTAGTAAAAAAAGTATGTACCCTCTGGGGTCTATCGTAACTTTTAAGGGAAGATTTTTCTTTCCGTAATAAAAAAATTATTTTTTACACAATATTTTTTTTATCATTTTTCCTGTCCATTTTCCTGTTTTTAACCAGTATACAAAATATCTTTGGAAAAAAAAGTCAGGCATTAATGGGTTAATATAAAATTAGCTGTATTATACTGTAAAAATAACATGCATTTTCTACAGTGAAGACGCAGTTTAAATATTAAAACCGACTAGATGCAAAACTTTTCTATATCGAATTTTTGTTGTTTTCAGTGTCACGACATTGAGAAAAGAAATGCAAAATTTAAATTTCATGTGGATAAACACGATTAATTCACCATTTTATTTTATAAATATCCTTTCTTCCTTAGAACATTACAAAATCTTTTCTGTTGTTCCCTCCACAGCGAATTATACGCTAAAAATACCCGAAAGTTTCTTTCCTCTAATTTTACATTTAATGAAACTGCGTAAACATATGTAATAACTGCCTAATTACAACTTTTGAGTTTTCCCGCTCGACTTATTTTTTCAGAACCAGGAATAGACCAGTATGTAATTGCATGTTCTAATCTAACGACACCAACTACATAACGGAGTAAACATAATAAGAATGAATGAAAGTCATTTCATCCAAAATCTTACCCTAATTTCTCGGAACGTAATTTTACTTTTAATAGTCTAACTCTTCAAAGGAAAAACGCTTCCATATTATTTCAAGTCACGCGTTTTGTTCTTGCGTGCCTTTTCGCACACGATAATCCAAACAGGGCATCACTGACATGGTATAATGATCATCAAAGAGATCTTTTATTGGTGCCATTTTGGAGGAAAGTTATTTGTGTCCACTCATCAGTGACGTAGGCTGGCTGGACTGATTCATTTGATCAAACGAAAGAGATATCGTACGGAAAAGAATACAGCAAAATCTCAATACAGCAAATACCAATGCAACGAAACATCCATTTCAACGAATTAAATGTTCAGTATCATTTGAATTAACATTACATTGCATGAATTTCATTACAAAGAAATTTCCGTTACACCGAACAAAACTTGGGGGTTAGCTTGTTTGGAGCTATTTTCAGCCGCATTTCATGTCATCCTTCTTTTTTTAGGCGATAATACAAACCAACTAGCGTGTGCTTTACATGGGTCATTTTCAAAGTTAGGTGTCATTTGAAAATTTGAAGTGTGTAAAAAAAAAATCTATGGATCAAGTATAATTCTGGAAAATAATTAATCAAACATACTTATATTACGCTATTTTAATAATTTTCGTACAGTTTCTTTTTAAAATTTGTTTTAGTTGGGGCACTTTTGAACAAATAATATGAAAATTGTTATGTCTGTTACCGGACAAACTTCCTAAAATTTTACTACTCAAAGATAAGTACAAAATAATATAAACGTGAATTCCATGTGACTAGTGAGTCTTTCTATGCACTGAATAAAGATATTTAAATTGATAGTTAATGATTATTATTTTTTGAATCTTTTTTTGTCATGTCTGTTACCAATATTGCATTTTGACAAGTATTTTTTTATTGTAAAATATCATACAAAAATAAAACAAAACTCTGTTATTTACTAATGTGTCACATAAAGAGATATTATATTAAACTTTAATAAAATTGATATTATGCTCATTAACAGTTTTAAAATGAAAATTATGAATGGTAACAGACATGACATAAAGTAACAGACATGACATACTGTAATGAAAATGTACAATAATGCTGTGAAGTATATATGTAGGGTCGGTTTGTGTCTAGGGTGTCCGCCCGCCGGTTCCCAGCAATGATGAGAGCGTCGTCAACATCACAGAACATTTATTACTCCACATAACACATAGTACAGTTGTAACACATAGTAACAGGCACGTACGCTTACGCGTCGAGGAACAAAACGGAAGCGTGCTTCTTACATCTACTGTCGGTGTCTTAATGCTCGCTCGATCTCTTATGCTCGCTAGAGGGCGGTGTTACGCGCGCTCTCTTAAGTGTTGCCACTCATTCCTACAGGTTCGGCCATCCTGCTGGAACTGGCCCCCAGTGACGAAACATACATTTACTTTATTTTGGAAAAAGCACGATTAAACATTACGTGAATATACGATAAAGACAACATGGTTACAATATGAAAATTCGTACACAAATATAATCAATTTTACAACATTACGAAGATAAATATAAGAAATTAAAAAAATATATTTAAAAAAAGTTAAGTTTGTGAGTAGAATTTCATCATATCAGCCGAGGATGTGGTTGAGTTAGGGCCTTCATGAGTACCTACTTTCTGCACGTCGTACCTATCTTTTGGCTTAACATTTACTATTTTGTAGGGTCCCAAAAATCTCGGTCTCAATTTTAACCCTGTTCCAAACTGAGTTCGTTGGATTGCCACCAAATCTCCTACTTGGTATTCAGGAGCTTTCTTACGCTTTTTATCGTACGTTTTTTTATTTTCAGCTTGAACTTTTTGGATGTTTTTCTTCGCTTCTTGTCGGAGCAGATTTCGATTTTCATCCAATTCTTCTAGGTATTCTTCCATCAATAGTTCTTGTATATGAAGGTCATCTTTGTTTCTCATAGTGGTGCCCACCAACAGCTCAAAAGGAGTCCGCTTGGTACTTCGGTTGGAGGTGCTGTTAAGTGTTCTTTGTAGTTTGTCTACGTACTTGTACCATTTGGTCGGGTCTTCGATGGATAGTTTGGTGAGAACTGGTATAAGCGTGCGGTGTACTCGCTCGACTTGGCCATTCCCTCGGGGTACTCCAGTTGCTATTGGCAGATGAAGTATTTTCTCGTCTTCACAATAGTCTTTAAAAGCTTTAGCGATGAATGCTGGTCCTCTGTCGGTTATTATTCTTGAGGGGTTTCCGAAAGTTTTTTGTTGCAGTCTCAATTTTTCTAGTGCATCTTCCGCAGAAGTGGATTTAGATGGATAAAGCCAGGTAAACTTTGTGAATCCGTCAACAACGGTTAGGATGTGCTGGTATTTTTTGTTTGTTGAAGGCATAGGGCCTATGAAATCAACATGATAGGTGCTTAGCGGTATATCTTCTTTAGGAATAGGGTTTAAGAATCCTTCCTTTTTTCCACTCTTTTTATTTGCTAGTATACATGGTACACAATTTCTAATCACGTCTTGCACGCGTTTTGTTAAATTTGGGATAAAAAAGTCCAATTTAACGATCTCTTCAGTTTTCGTTGCTGCAAAATGTCCTTTGTCGTGAGCCAATTTAATGAGTTCACTTTGCATATCTCTCGGTGCAACAATTAATTCGCGGCCGTTTTCATATTTGTATAAAATGTCATTTCTTTCGAAAAAGTCTTGTGCGTCACTATTCAGGAGGGATTTTAATTGTTGGACATTTTCATCTAGTTGTTGAGCCCGTTTCAATTTTGCGGTGAGAGTATCATCCGTAATTACGGCTACTGGATTTCTGCTTAAGGCATCTACATGTTGCATCCGCTTGCCGGGTCGATGGATTATCTCGTAGTCGAACTCTTCCAAAAGGAGGGCCCATCTAGCTATTCGGGTAACTAAGTCCTTTTTATCCATAGTCTTTTGGAATGCTGAACAGTCGGTGATAATTTTGAAGGGGTTGCCTAGGAGATAAGTACGAAATTTTTTTAGAACTGTGACGACAGCAAGGACTTCTAACTCGTAACTACTATATTTTTCTTCAGCCGGAGTGGTTTTCTGGGACATGTATAGAACAGGATGCAATTTGCCATCGTCGTCTTCTTGTAATAAAACAGCCCCGTAGCCATGTTGGCTTGCATCTGCATGTAACTCGGTATTTCTTCCCGGTCTGAAAATACTCAACACTGGACTTTCCGTTAACAATTTCTTCAGCTTTTCAAACGCTTCGATTTGAGTTCGATCGAATACAAATGGCTTGTCCTTTCTTGTCAAGTCGCTTAATGGTTTTGCTATTTTAGAATATTCCGGAATAAACTTGCGGAAATAGCCGGTGAGGCCTAGGAAACTTTGGACTTGCTTAACCGTAGTAGGTATGGGAAACTTTTTCACTGCTAGTGTTTTAGCTGAAGATGGACGAATTGTTCCGTTATCGATAATGTGACCCAAAAATTCAATTTTTCTTTGTAAAAATTGACATTTGGAAAATTTTATTTCCAAACCAAATTTTGAAGCAACTTCGAAGACTTTCTTCAACTTCTCCAGTCCCTCTCTTTCGTCTTTCGCTGGAATTACTAAATCGTCCATATAGATGATTACAATGCCTTTTCGCATAAGTTCTCGGAAAATACTGAAGATAAATCTCTGGAATACACTGGGGCTTGTACTGAGACCAAAAGGGACTTTATTAAACTCAAACTGTCCATCTGGAACGACAAAAGAGGTGAATTGTTTGATATCTTTGTTTACGTTTACGTGAAAAAATCCGTTTTTTAAATCAAGTGTCGAATAAACTTTAGTTCCTTGAAGCTTGTCTAAGACGTCGTCTATTAATGGTAGTGGAAATCTATCTTTGACGAGTTTGCGGTTTAGTTTTCTGTAATCCACGCATAATCGGGTGCTTCCATCTTTCTTTTTTACCAGTACAATTGGACTTGCGTACTCTGATGAGCTGGGTCGTATTATTCCTTGTTCTAGCCATTCGTCAATTTGTTTGTTTACAACTTGATTCTCGGAGAATGATAGTCGGCGCGCTGACTGGTAAACCGGAATGTCATCCTTTAAAATGATTTTCATTGATACACTTGTTGTTTCAGTTTTCTTTGGCGTATAATTAGAGATTAATTCCGATAAGTCTTCCCTTATTTTCGGGTTTGAAACATGTTTGACATCGATTTCGTCTTGCGTTCTGGCTTCAAATAGCTGCGCATGCATAGAACAAACTTGATTTTCTCTCTTGCTGAATTTGATTCCGTCTTTAGCAAATTCGACTGATGCTTGTTGTAGGATATATCTTCCTATGATCGCTTCAAATCCCAGCTGCTGCTTAGGGACAACATGCCATGTCAAATTATATTTTTCCTTATCCAATTCAATTTCTTCTTCAAACGAACCTTTAGTTTCTACCTGTGAATTTCCGAAGCCGGTAAGTATTAATGTTTCTTTTGAAAGTTCGGAGGGTTTTACGACTTTTTTGCTGATATCTTCACGTAGGAGGCTGACAGAACTACCACTGTCAATCAATGCATTGAAAACTTTGTTTCTGAGGGTTACTTTCTTCGTACCGTATTTTTCTTCTGATTTTCCGGAGCAAAGTTGTATCTCGGTGGTCGGAGGTTTGCTATTCTTCGTACTAGGGCGATTTCGACATTCTGCACCGTAATGACCTGGCATTCGGCAAAAACAGCATATCATTTTGTTCGGTAAATTGTTTTTCTCATTGTATGAGTCTCGATTAGAATAGAACGGTTTTCTTTCGCACTTATATCCTTCGTTTCTTAAATGTTCTTGGTTCTTCGGTGAATTATTTCTTACTGCGTATGGTTCTCGATAAGCATGGAACGGTTTTCTTTCGTACCTATATTCTTCATTTCTGAAATTTTCGGAGTTTCGGTAAACATTCCCAGCATTATTAGCTTCTCTGTTTTCGAATTTTCGTCTTTCAGCAGAATTCGACGGTTTTGGCTTCAATGTTCTTTGTACGTCTTCATACTCTTCGAATTTCCTTGCTAACTCAATTGGTGAATTAATGGTTGCCCATTCATCTAGAAAATGTTCTTTGAACTCGTACGGCGCTTTTCTCTGCATTTGGTCGGCTATAATTAATTCGCTGAGTTTCTCGAAAGTTTCTATCTTGAGGCCTGAAATCCATCCTTCGTAATAAGTCTTCAGTTCGTTGTAATAATCTGACCATGTGTGTTCGGTGACTTTTCGATGCGAAACAAATAGTTGGCGAAATTTTTCTGGAGACAATTTAAATCTTTTTAATAGCAGACTTTTTACGTGGTCGTAGTCATTGGCCTTTTCTGCGGGTTCTCGGGCGATCATGTGAGCTACGTCAATCGGAATCAATCCTATAAGTCGTTGGACCCAGTCTTTCTTCGGCAGCAAAATTAATTCAGCATGTCTTTCGAACAGTGTTAAATTTAAGCTAATATCATCCTTCATATTAAATTTGTGGAAAGCTTCGTGAACAAATTTAGCCGGCGGCGTTGCGATATTTTCTGTTTGATTATCTGCATTCAGTTGCTGTTGTGTTTGTATTCTTAACTTTTCCAATTCGAGTTCCTTATTTTCTTGTATTCTTAATTTTTCAAGTTCGAACTCCCTTTCCTCCTGTATTCTTAATTTTTCTTCTTGGATTTTAAATTTTTCGAGATCTTTCTCCTCTTTAATTTTTAATTTTTCAAGATCTTTTTCTTCTTGGATTCTTAATTTTTCGAGATCTTTTTCTTCTTGGATAGCGTCTAGCAGAGCCTTGACGTCTTCCTCTACATAACCCTCTTGTTGGATAATTTTATCCTTTAGCTTTATTTTCGTGTCCTCTTCCTCTACGACAAGTCCTAACTCTTTCGACAGCTCTATTAAATCGTCTTTTTTGAAACGTAGTAAGTATGCCATTTTTAACTAATGCGGATGTACTATTTTGTGGGGGAAAAAATTAACCTTAGAAATTTTTAATACTGACAGAATATGTAAATTTGTGAAAAATTACTAATACCTTATTTGACATACCCTGTATACCATACAATTATTGAATACTAAAAATAAAGAGTATAGATAAAAAGCACCGTGAAGCATACAAATATAGCAATGATAAAAATTAAAAATGCATACCGTGGATATTCTACCAAAAACATAACATGAAACAGCATAAATAAAAATAAACAATTCACTTCAATTCGAAACGATATTTTCATCGGTGAGAAAAAAAATCTTATCATGAATATCAAAATTAGCCAACAACAAAAAAACAAAAACAAAATAGGCGCCGAAATGTTTTCACTCTTGCGGTTTTTTATTTTTCTTTTCTCGGGAGAGGTAAGCGGGGAAAAATTCAGCAGACGTCACGTGACGGCGTAGATAACGAAATTCTTTATAATCACTTGAAAACGAAATTCTTTATGAGCACACTTGAAGCACAATTTTGATGAACATATTAACACACTTGAAGCACAATTTTGAGGAACACACACTTTTGTTATGAAACGGTTTTGTTGTCGAAACGGCACACTTTTGTTTCGCATGCAGGCGGTGGAAATCGTCGATGATTCACTTGGAGCTTTACGGCTATTAGTAGGTAACTTTATTTTTTTTTTTCTTCGGCGAAGTCACGGTGAATTAACGGTGTTTAGCGGTGAAACGGTGAATGGCGTCGTAGCACTCCCGGGGGTCCGGATATAGTTGCACACACAGCGGGGAAATCGGCGATTTTTTCTTTCGATATCAACAGGTGAAGAACACATTACGCAGCAGCACTCTCAGGGGTCGGGAGATCGTTGTAGTCGGAGATATCGGCGATACACTTTTTCTTTCGATATTAACCAGTGAAGAACATATGGCGTTGTAGCATTCCCAAGGGTCGGGACATCGTTGTAGGCGGAGAAATCAGCAATACTTTTTCTTTCGATATTAACCAGTGAAGAACATATGGCGTTGTAGCATTCCCAAGGGTCGGGACGTCGTTGTAGGCGGAGAAATCGGCGATACACTTTTTCTTTCGATATTAACCAGTGAAGAACATATGGCGTTGTAGCATTCCCAAGGGTCGGGACGTCGTTGTAGGCGGAGAAATCGGCAATACTTTTTCTTCCGATATTAACTGGTGAAGAACATATGACGTTGTAGTTCCCAAGGGTCGGGACATCGTTGTAGGCGCATCATATTCCCGAGGCCGGGTCGCCACGTTGTAGACGCATCATGTTGCTGAGGCCGGGCTCCCACGTTGTAGGGTCGGTTTGTGTCTAGGGTGTCCGCCCGCCGGTTCCCAGCAATGATGAGAGCGTCGTCAACATCACAGAACATTTATTACTCCACATAACACATAGTACAGTTGTAACACATAGTAACAGGCACGTACGCTTACGCGTCGAGGAACAAAACGGAAGCGTGCTTCTTACATCTACTGTCGGTGTCTTAATGCTCGCTCGATCTCTTATGCTCGCTAGAGGGCGGTGTTACGCGCGCTCTCTTAAGTGTTGCCACTCATTCCTACATATATATTTTCTTTCAGTACTGATTATTTAAGTTGAAATTCAGATGTATATTTAAACACAAAGTTTAAAAAGAGTATTTATTTTTTGTAAATATGATTACTCAAAATTATACCGTGTTAAACCTACATTAAATAAGAAATATTGCAGTTGCCGATCCAGTAAGACGCGGATTTGGCGATTTCATTACAATATCATCTTATTCAATTTCGTATTGTCATCTTCTCAGTAAAATTCTGCATGGTTCTAAACCTTTTGCAAATATTTAACAGTAAAAAAACTATCCTCCCTATTAATTATTTCTAAAACAAAATATTTTACCGACTTTTTTCCTTCTAGTTTCACCCCGAAATCAAAATTTCCATCTCTTATGTTTTTTATTTGAAAATCATTACATAAAAACTTTTCAGTAGATTGCTCATGTGGTTGCTGGGTTTTTTCTTTTTTCAATATTATGGCTGTATTTTTCTATTAATGTCAAAATTTTTGAAATCAAATCATATGGAAACATTTTTTGTCTGCAAAAACAGCTCATATCTCAAAATGGCATTTTGCTCTTTCCTAAAGAAAATATTTGATGGATATGCATAGTTCCTTTTAAAACTGGTATGGCAGAAGGAAAGCTTCCACATGTTCTTCAGACACAAAATAAATTTTAATCTTCATTTTATTTTTTTAAATATTGTATAGTGTCCTTACATTAGGAATGTCTGCACGCTATGTCACCTCTTCGCTTAACAGCAGTTCTCACTCTATCTACAGCCTCCTTATCATGATCCACTTCATAGAAAGACCATGATCCCTATTATTATGAAATTTAATATTTTTGTTTAAAAGAAATTAAATTCTGTCGATACTGCGTTGTAGGGCCATCAGAAAAAAAAAGAAGTTTGAACTTTTGGTGCAATTTTTCGCAGCAGTATATCAAGAATTGGCTGAAGATGCGCCCAAATTGCTGCAGGCCCATGTTTATTGCTTTCTGAAGGTGAGCAAAATGCAACGGGATCTTTTAACTTTTCAAATACAAAATCCCAGTGTGTAAGGAAGCTTGTTTTCTTGAGACTCCAAAATGAAAAGATTGAACTTCTGTAGCAAATTTAGTTCTCTAGAGTATTTTTCTGTTTCTATGCTGGGGTGAGTGCAATACTCATATGAAGAAAACAAAAATAGTTTTATAATTTTGATTTATTTATCTCTTTTAAACCATCTATGTATTTAAAAACAACTTATCAAATTTACGCTTACATAAGAATTTTTTAATAAATTTTATATACTTTCAGGTAATATTGGCATTAATTATTCATTAAATCTTTCATAAAGATAGAATTAAAGACATTAGTTTAAAACTATATTGAAAATCTAAACAATATAATACAAAAGGACTTGTTACAGCAAGCATGAAACATTAATTGATTTAATTCAACTGAAACAAATATAAATTAGAACAAAAAGAAGTATGTTTAATTGATATCTCATTTATTGGGAAGATACATCCAAAAAAATTTTTTTGGTCAATTAATTCTGCATTCTGACTAAAATTCATTCTAAAAAGAAAAAAAAAATATCTTTGGAATTTTTACCATAAAAAATAGCATGTCATGTCTGTTACTAAATATGGTAACAGACATGACAAGTAACAGACATGACATTTTAAGGTAAATAAATTGTGGGGGCAAAAAATTCTACAAAATTATTAAAAATTCTACTTGATTTAGAGTACAATCTCACTAAACTAAATTATCTAGCTGAAATAATTAATAAAAAAATTATTTTATGCAAGTAATTAAGGTAACAGGCATGACACAATAAAAATATATTTACTAATAAAAGACTTCTGCTTCCATTAAAGAAAACTGAACATTCAAAATTATTGTTGCTATTTCTTGTTTCCATGTGCTTCAGTACTATAGAAGTGTTGTAATTCTAGAATTCAATGCAGGTGCTTTAAAAATTGTAAAAATGTGTATGGTAACAGACATGACATTAATTTCTGAACAACTCTTTGATATTAATTAAAAAATTAAAATTTTCACTTTTACTTAAATTAACCTTATTAGAATGTAATTTAAAGTATGAAGCATGATTGCAAAATATGACAGAGTGGAAAATTTGACTACTAAATTCAAATTCTTGTTGTTCAACTTCAGTCTTTATTTTTTGGACAGCTGTATTTTTCGTTTCTCTTCAACTCATTCCTAAAAAACCCATTTTCTTAACAAAAAATATTATTAAAAATTCTAATTCCTGTATTGGAAATTGTCTGCTAATAAAGATACTAAAAAGTAAATTTATTTAAAGTTGCTCAAAATTTTTTTTAAAAATATTTTTTTGACGGACAGCAAATGGCACCGAAAAATGAAAATGACCCACATATCTTATTATTTTTTTTAACCGATATCTTAGAGAATACGATTTATAGACTACCAATTAACTCTTTTGAGTATTTATAAGGAAGTATGTAAGTAGAGTGATTAGGAACCAAGCCACTGAGAAAATTCGTTAAGGAAGATATTCGTAAAAAAAGGAATTTCATCTAAGGAATAGCAACGAATTCAAGATTACACAATAAGCACTTTTCTCTGCCACCATGTTTGGAGCACTGTTAAAACGAGCGACGAGTGAGTAGGGTGCTTCCGCAATTTGGAGAACAAGGAAAAAGTCGTAATTTACTCAAGATAACAGAGGGACATCTTATTAAGTGTCATCGCCGAAAGGTGCTCCCTTCTGTTCAGTGGCGAATATCGTCACGCTCCAAGGAATTCGGACAAATTGTCGATTGTTTTTATGGTGCAGATCCCTGATCTCACTTCACTCAGTCCGATTCACGTCCCTCGGTGTGAATCATCACCTCAATCCTTTATTTGGTAAGAATCCGTTCATCCGAAAGTCTGTGAATTGGATTTCAACAGTAGATTCAATCTAGGTTGGCTCTAGAACGAACTATAGCAGGGTGTAAAATATTTTGAGATGGACGCACCTCTCTAAAAGGGCCCGAAAGGTCTAAAAACGGCTTTGTTGTGTTTCAGAAAGTACCCGTTTCAAAATTTAAGAGGCAGAAATGGTTGTTGAACAAAAATTAACTATTCCAAAGTCCTATATCAATAAAAAAAGAGGGAGTATGGAAGAAAATGAAAAAAAAAGGGGGGAGATATACGATAGTAGAAGCCCTTCGAGTAGCCCAATAGCTTTTAATTACAAACTGCCACTTTTCTTTTTAATATCTTAAGAAAAGGCAAGGGTGCCCACGAAAGGAGGGGGGGGGGGCAGGGTTGTAACACATGCTGCACCGTGGACGTTTTTAGGGGCTGGTGATTTATTGGGATTTTGATTTCCTTTTTTAAGGCAGTCTCGTTTTTTAGGTGGTTCTCCGTAGCATTTAAGGGGGTACGTCATTTTCCTAGGGAGGATGGTTGGAAGAAAGTGTTTTTCCAAGAAAAAGAAGCATTGTGGTGTTGCGTTTAAACGGATTGTTTGTTCTATATACATATGAGAATGTATTGGAACGAAGTAAGCGGAAGCTTAAATATTTTGTAAAATCAAAAAATAGAGAGGAAAATTTCATAAATAATATGTGTAGAGTTTTTCATTTCGTCATTTTTTAAAATACGATCGCTTTATCAATCATTGAATGATTTTTGTCACTTTTTCCATGACGTTCTGTTTTACGGTTTCTGCCAAATAGGTGTATTTCCACCTACGGTATTTTTATTATTTTGCTAAAATAATATTACTTTTGGAATTTTTAAAACCCTAAAAAAATTTTTGAAACGTTTAAGTAATTGAAATAAATTTGACAAAGCGGTTTTTTTTTTAGTTTTTGCCAAGTGGTTATTCAAATCCAATGAAATTACTTCGTTCATGGCAATAAAGGTACATGTGCTTCTTAAAATTAATTCCTGGATATGCCACTGCTTCGCCCTTAAAGAAGTTCAAGCGTTCTTGATTCAATGCTATATTTGATAGACCATGCATAAGACTAGAGGAATTCGAGTTTGAAATACAATTGGGCGTAGTTTTCAAGATGGCCACCTTGACATACGCTTCTTTCTTCCCTATTAGCATCTTCAAAGGCGTAGTTCTTTTTCTCCATCAGTACTATTCTAATTTCGTTGCGCAAGTAAATGTCTGATTACTGGAAATGACTATATAAAACAATGTGTAATCTTTTAAAATTGAAGGGCACACTCACATAACCTTACTTTCGATGTGTTCTAAAGTATCAAGAGGGAGAAAGAGAGAAAATATCACAACTGAGAAAAAAAAATCTTCGTTAGTTTTCATTTAACCCACATTTCTCCTATTTATATTGAGATCAAAACAATGTTCAAGGGAAATGTTCAGGAATTTTCAAAAAAAAAAAAAAGAAAAAAAAAAAACATAACGTGTTTCAAACGATAAAAGTTAATGCTACCAATTACTTTTCAAAAGATCCCCAAGTGCTTTTTGTCCCAGTGAGTGTTATTCTATTTTTTTTCCTTTCCATCTCTTTATTATTATTTTTTCCAAAAAGATACAAATTAAGAGACAAATTTTTGAACAAAATGCTAGTTCCAGGTCTCTCGCTTAAGGTTAATTCCAGGCATTTAAAATGTTCAGAAAAAACAAAATTGCAAGACAGGATTAGATCCATTTGGTTAGATAAGTGTGCGCATTAATCTTCGAGTAATCGAGCTTTTACACGGTTGTGCAGTTTTTCAACAATTTATTTTTATTCACTTTTGCTGTCACCTGCTCTGATTCAGAGCTTATAATATCAGGAATAAAAAAAGATCACAAGACAGTTAAGATGAATCGCTGTATTTCCCCCCCTTTTTAAAACAAATTGGGCGGAGTGCAAAACGAATTTCTCTCAGCAAGTTTCTGCATTGCTTACCCATTACTGCCTACTGGCGGTTTCGTCGGTCGACAATTTACACAAAAACGAAATGAAATGAATCTAAACTAGTTTAGTAAATCGAACAACCGGACGTTGTAAATAAAGTCAAACAATCTCCAAGGTTGGCGTCGCAGATTTTTTTTTTTTTTTTTTTCAGCCTGTTCAATAAATGCTTCGAGATTTTTGTCCTTTTCAACCACGTCCATCTTCCAAAAAACCTCTCAGAATCATTTGAAAGAAATTGAAAGGACTTATGAAGGAGTTTTTTTTTTTTTTTTGAAAGCGTTATGCAACCGTTACAAGATCTACCGAATAATATGCTCTTCGGAAAAATGGGCTAATCAAGCAAGAGCTAAGAAGAAGGTAATGGGCAGAATGCGTGATTGAAATTTTTAGGGAAATTGTTTTAAAACAGCTTTTCCCAACCTTCTTTTGACCTGAGGAACGGTAAGAGCTATTGAAAAGTTGCAGACCGGTGATGTGTTCTTTTGTCATTGCGTTTTCGGACGGCTAAATATACATGATCTTTTTTAATGGACTTGTGAGATCCCCACCCCCCATCTGTTTTCCGTATTTCCTTTTTTTCTATGAAAAAAAAAATGAAATGAAACTTTCATCTCGAGAATCGTTAAACGCTGGTGAAAAAAATGTCAAGCCGCTCAGGATCCCCCCCCCCCCCATTTTAACAAAGAAGCAATCATAATAAATGAACTTTATATGCAAATGAATAATTCCTTGGAGTTAAAGAACTGTAACATAAAAAAATTTAAACCTTAAGAATAATATTAGTAATTATTGTAAAAATTATACATAAGCAATAAACATTGCTGAAAAGCGATGAAAATCTACGATAAAGAGCTACGAAATTGAATCACAAAATTCACATTTACGTAAAAGATGTCGTATATGATGTTTTTACTATTATGGTGTATTTTTCTTTTCTTTTTCTTGCTTTCTTTCTTTCTTTTTTTTTTCTCAAGCAGAAAAATTTTTGCCGTGGAAGAGCAAAAATCTCTGAGGATCGGTCAAATTTTTTTCTGCGGACCGGTACTGGTCACAACCGGTTGAGAACCTTTGTTTCTAAAAGCTGACAATCTCTTTTGGGAGCATCTAGTTCTCGGGCATATGCTGCAAAGCGTTTGAAAGGGTGTTCCCTTGCTTTTTTTTTTTTCGGAGGTGATAGTAAATCTTTTTTTGGAATTGTAAGCCGATGTTCATCCCGGTTGTTGCTGGCTTAAGTTTTGTTTGACTTGTTTAGACTTCTTCGGAGCTTCAGAGCATGATTGAGTTCACAGGATTCAAGATCACAGATGACAGATCCACCAAGAACTTAACGTGCAGACTTCGTCTTTGAAATCCCTCTTTCTCTGAAGATACCTGAGACATGGCACGTGAAAATTCCGTCACAGACATCCTGGTTGAAGCATGGATTCTAATCTCGGAAAGTAATAACGAGACTCTTGATTGACCGGAATCAGATTATCTGGGTTGCTGATTGTACAGAAAGCTCCAGAGAAAAGGTGATGATTTTTTTTAGAATAGGAAGAGGATAGCATACCTGGTGAAAAAAATGGACGAATTTGTGGAACAAGATTTGTTTTAGAGCACACGAGAAGAAGAAACATTAATAATTTCATTTATGACAAAACAATTAAGTTAACTATAACTTTCTATTAAGCAGTATAATGAATCTAGCTGAAGAAAATGACTCCCCTTTTTACAATCTCGTTATTTAATTCTTTTCTATTAATTGATTTCTTACTGAATAATTTTTCATTTTGTATCATTAACCTCAAAATTTGTATAAATTGGATTATACAGGATATTAGTTTATCCGGGTCGTGGCAATTATTGACCATCCGGTTAATCGTGAGACTGCTGTAATAATATGAACTAATGTTTTGACTTTCCCAAACGAATAGTTTTATTTTCTTTGATTGCAATCGCTTATTTATCCGATTCTATTCGATTTACCCAATTGTATCACAATTTGCTTCACTTATATTTACCAAATTAGCTCTGCAAAAAATCCCCTAATAAAAAAGCAATTAACCCTATTTGCGAGGGATCATCGAACTCGAGGGGAAAAATACTCTCTCACACACTAATACACACAGCCGGCAATTTTTCGTGGAAGGCAATTGCATGCTTTTGAAGGATCGCCAGACAATAGAAGAGATAAACAACAAAAAGGAGAAAAAAGGCGTGATTGGTTTTTCTTAAGCTAATTACTGGAACTTTATTTAGCATCTCGGGCCTAACAATACGCTCAGAATCAGCTCAACTGCGACTTAGGAAGCCAAACGGGGTTAATACGGACAGAGAGAGGTCTTGCGGTGTAAATCAATGGGATGAATTGCGGGGAAACCGGCGATACTTAATGAGCCCGTTGGAAGACAACGGCACAAGCTAATTTTACGCTACGCGTTACAATCGGGTAGGGGGAAGTACACTTACTGGACTTCATTTCGGACACTTTTCAATTTTTCAAAGATTTCTTTGGTATTAAGCGCATCAACCAGGAAACTTAAAAATTTCAAGACATAAAATTACTATATCATCAACAAAGCTGCAACTAATATTGAGAGTAATTTTGCACTTAGTGGTCGTGAAAGATTGTAAAGACCACTTGACGCAAAATGTCGAAGAAAAGTTTTTATTATGCAAGAAACATATTGCATATTTAAACATATTACATGCAATCAAGCAAAACAAAATGATTTCAAATCAGAATACTTGAAGCATTGCAAAGATTTATTTCAGAGATTCATTTTATTTATTTATTTATTTTTGCTGTCGAGGTTGACCATTAATGTCCGAAATTCTGATTAAGGACAGTGGATGGCAATGGCATTTTTTTGCTTATATTAAGCTTCTACATTAATACAGTAAACTCTCGATTATCCGCGTAGTTAACCCATTAATGTCTAGCGTCCCTTTTTAGGGACGGTCCAAAAAATGGTCTGAATTTCCCCAAAATGAACATTTCAACCAAATAATAGTGTTCAATTAGTACCTTGGTATTGTTTCAATTCGTTATTAACAGATTGCAGCACATAACCATTGTAAAGTGGGTTCTGTAGCAGTTTTAATATGATCTTTATCGAAAATTACATCGTTCACAATCTCAAGAAAAAAAGCTAAATTTTCAAAGTTATTCCCAGCTTCCCAGTTTATGTTAATTGGGTCATTCCATAGAAATGTCAACCTCAGCTTAAAAAATGAAAGTACCTTAAAGACTTAACTTTGACCTATCATTTTATTCAACATACTTTCTAGTATATGAATCTAGCAAAAATTTTGAAAAATCCTTTTTGGTGTTTATGTTGGAGCTCTGTAAGTACATGGCTGCAGAAAAGTCTTAGTTAACGCTAAAAACATTGGTCATTGTTTTCGTGCATAATGTTAAAATTTCTGTGAATTTTTAAAAGAACTGCGTTTCTTATGAAAGTTTGGAGTTATATCTGATTGAATTAACAGCTTTTTTCATTCAGTTTAGAAGGTAAGCATTTTAATTATCTTCATTATTTCACTTTCTTATTTTATGTTACGTTAGTCACAAAAATGCAATGTTTTCTATTTTAAAACTGAACTAAAAATAATTAAATACCATAGCTCTTTATTTTCTTATGTCTATATCATATCTACTCGAAAATCCTAAAATATTTATTTTAGATATATTTAATAGAAAAATATTAGTGTGACTAACGTAACATTTTAGGTGTGTGACTAACGTAACAGTTTGAATGTGACTGTCGTAACAGTTTGAATGTGACTATGGCGACAATTAAAAAAAAGATTAACTATTTTAGTGTTTATTTAAATTTCCAGTTAAGAGTAAATAAATATATCAGACTAATTTGAAATATTTGAGGCAAAATAGCTCCTTTGACTGCTTCAGAAAGGAAAATAAGAAGTCGGGTGAATCAGAGCCTCTATAAAATTCAGATGAAGGAGAAATGTCAAAAACATTGATGCGTTCTTTACGAAAAAAACACAATTTCGGGTATGAAGTTAAAAGAGGAAGAAAGAGAAGCCTCAAAATAATTAATAAGTAAGATGCGTGTAAAGAAACAAACTACTATTTCCTCCATATCTGCAGAATCTCCTTTTCTCACAAGGCAAGCACTGGAAAAAGCAACGAAGAAATATAGAAAAAAAGCTTCAGCCAACAGTCCCTGAAAGAAAGTTATATCTATCCAAAAGCTGGCATCAGGTATAGCAGTTAATATAGGAAATCCTAAATCCCATAGACAATCGTTAAGTTTGTCGGATAATACAAAACAATAAGTTCTCTAATTTTATAATAATGTGATAATTTCGCGATTTTTTTCCCACAAGAAAGATGTTAAATATGTAAAAAACTTTGTTGCCAACAAGAAAAAGAAGCTACAAAAGGGTTTGCCTATGTATAACTTAGAAGAAATCTATCAACTTTATAAAAAAATTAATAAGAATGAAGAAACCGGTTTTGAAAAAAATTGCGAGTTACCTCTAGGAGGTTCAAACATTGGGCTCAAAAGATCAAAGAAGAGAGAAACAGGTCAAAGATTTGAATGGCCCAAACCTGATAATATTCAGTTTGCAAAAGCTAAATTTTCTTTGACAAACTCAATTAAGTTAAAAGGGAGCCTTCCATTTTGAATTTCTTACCCCAGAATAAATAAATTAAAAAATACATAAAATTAAAAAAAATAATAATAAATATATAAATAAATAAAAATATGCAACATAATAAATTTAAAAAAAGGAAAAATTAATGTAATTATCAATAATATTAGCCATAATAAATTTTATTTAAGAAATCTATTGTTTGTTATTCGATGGTTACGTTAGTCACGTTACGTTAGTCACACTCCATTTTCAGCAAAAGTGACACTTAAGACTAAAAAAATTCAAAACTTAATAAATGTAATACATATCTTTAGAAGCTAACATTCCATATTTTTCAAATATATCAGCCAATTTTTAACACTTGCTTAACTTTCAGAAAATTTTGCCTCATAACATGAACATGATTTTTCAAGGTTGCAAAAATGTTAATTTAGTCACACTACTATTTTGGTTGAAAAAATATCTGTTGTCAGTAATTTTATTTTAAATTCTTAACAGAAATAATACATGTACACCATCTACATTGCAAATCCACCAACACAGCGAAAAATTATTTTTTATCATTTAAGTTACAGGTAAAATGAGTTATAAAATCAGCTCTGAATGTTACGTTAGTCACGATGGAATGACTCAATTGCTGATTTTATTTCTTCTTATAAAATGTCTTTTTAAATTGTATATCGTAGGCAGAAAAAATTTTAGTAAAAAAAGTATGTAGGGGAGAGTGGTAATGAATGGGCCACTTTTTGGTTTTGAATTTTTATAATTTTTTCTAACACTTTGTTTTAACTCTAAATTGGTGTTTTAGTTACTTTACTTATCTGGCTATCTAAAAAAGTCATAAAAGTTGGATTAGCACCTGTCTATAATGAATTATAATAGAAAATAAAACTTTTGAAATTTGGCCCATTCAACCCCACCTATGGGGTTGAATGGGCCATCGAAGGTAATGAATGGGCCACTAAATGAATTCAATGAAAACATGTGGATTTAATCTTTTATTTGCTGAATATGACAAAATAAATGTGGCACTTGACATGATGATACAAAATCATACTGATTTAAAATTATATAAACATCAAAACTGATGCAATTAAAATAAAACTGATGCATACCAATTGTAGCAGAAAAATGACTAAATAATAAGATTGTAAGAAATAAATAACATCAAATATATATAAAAAAAATAACAGATAATATACACTATAATTTAATAAAATTTATATAGTTCAAAAATAATATTAAAAATCACTTTCAAAAACTTCATCTTCATTTTCAAACTTGTCAAAATTAAATTTTTTTTTTTAAATTTACTAGACATCGGGAATAAGAAATATCTAACTTATCAAGAAAGAAAATAAAATTGTACTGTGAGGAATATAATATGAAGGGGAGAGGTGGCTTTTTCAAGCCACGCACTGCGACCAGAGGTCTATTGTACTATAGGAATATAATATAGATCTGCAAATTATATTTAGAAGTTACTACAAACCTATTTTTACGACAGTAATCTTAATCTATCTATGACAGTTAGTTGTGTTTCATATTAATGCGAAAATCCAAAGAAAAGAAAGAAAAACAATATTTACGTGGCCCATTCATTACCATGACATAGTGGCCCATTCAGCCCCACCTATACTTTTGGAATACATTTAGGTTTTTTGAGTACATTGAATTTAGATAACATCAAAATACATCTTAAGATTAGTTTATAGATATGGAAAGACTAGCTTATACATATGTACACAGTGAAATACATGGTACATTTTAGCTAGGAAATGTTTTACTAAAAAGGGAAAAACTTACTTTTCAGACAGATTCTTGACCATGCCACTCTAGTTTGAAAATGGCTCAGCGCAAACGCATGAAAATTGGATGAGTTTAGTAGAACAAATAGCTACATTTATTGGTGGCATCAAAAAAAAATTCATGCAAATACTTTTTCATATTTTGTTAGTGGCCCATTCATCACCATGGCCCATTCATTACCACTCTCCCCTACCTTGTGGGGTCTATCGTAACTTTTAAGGGACGATTTTTCTTTCCTTAATAAAAAAAATATTTTGTACATAATATTTGCTTTATTATTTTTCCTGTCCATTAAACACTGTTTGTAACCAGCATACAAAATATCTTTGGAAAAAAATGTCAGGCATTAATGGGTTAACTTTATAAATTTTTTTGCTTGAGAACCTCAAACACAAATGATTTTTCATGCTGTACCTATCGTCACTGATTGTACATATCATGTTTTAAGTGCAATGCAATTATTTTTAAGCAAAAGACATTTTTTATCTTCTTTACCCCTTATTTTATGCTTTTTTCTGATTATCCGCGATTTTCGTTATCCGCGATACCCGTGCCACCCAATTCCGTGGATAATCGGGAGTGTACTGTAAGTTTTAACTAGCACTTTTAACCTTGCGTCATTTTTAATTTAAATTTCACTATCTTACATTAAAACGTGAAATAATCTGGAATGTGTTTGCAAAAAGTGAACAGCATGTCATCGTGAAAAAAAAAAAAAAAAAAAAAAAAACTCGACTCTAATTACACCTGTAGAATGAAATGTCCTTGTAAGTTCAAAGATCCCAAGCACATAAAACGTTAGGAATTGCTAGTTTTTGGTTTCTGAAAACAAGATTACAAGGTGAAACCAATTTATTACTTTATTCTCAGCAGTCTGTCCCATTACAAGATCTCAAGAAGCATGAGACAATTTAAGAAAAATGTCAAATTTATTTGCAACTACATACACACTCAAAAAAGAGAAAGAAAGAAAGAAAGATTTTTCTCATGCTATGACTCGACCTACAATTTGTATTTCATTTCTCAGAAATGTCCAGAATAATTTTTGATTCTTTTCTTTGCTTGAAATTATCAAAGCGTGAGATGAATTGTTCTTTTACACAAGTTAAAAGAAATTATTTAAAGAAGGCAAAGTGTGTGTGTGTGTGTGTGTGTGTGTGTGTGTGTGTGTGTGTGTGTGTGTGTGTGTGTGTGTGTGTGTGTGTGTGTGTGTGTGTGTGTGTGTGAAAATTGTGCGTCATTCACAAGGCCACGGCTCTAATTCTTAGTCTAATAGCCACGAAATGACTAGTTCGCAATCTGTGCGTAATTTTGGGAGAAAACCGTGTGGGTAAAACTAGATTTTCACTTTTCCGTTTAAATCAGCAATATTATTTACTGTCTTTTTGTATACAAATTGGCGAAGTAATAGTATTTTTTTAGCCCAACATGAATACGTATGTTATGAAATTCGGTCTGGCTAAAACCTTCAGTGCAAAAGTGGGCTGGCCTTAAAAACGTTAGAGATTAAATATATAGGAGAAACAATGCAGCAAATACAGTAAACTCTCGATTATCCGCGAGCGGATTATCCGCGGCGGATTATCCGCGAGGGTCTCGGGAAAGAAACAAACACAATTAACTGATTTTTTCGAAAAAGCACGAATTTAAATTTAGTTTTTTCTTAACATTTCTTACCCAAGAGTGCGGTGTACTTCATCCAATAAATTATTTTACCTGGGCGTTATCGTAAGTACCACTTCTTTATAGATTTTATATGCTTGAGAACCTCAAATACAAATAATTTTTTATGCTGTACCTATCGTCACTGTTTGTACATATCACGTTTTAAGTGTAATGCAATTATTTTAAGCAAAAGACATTTTTTATCTTCTTTACCCCTTATTTTATGCTTTTTTCGGATTATCCGCGATTTTCATTATCCGCGATACCCGTGCCACCCAATTCCGCGGATAATCGGGAGTGTACTGTATACAAAAGGTAATAGCGTCAAGTGTAAAATGTGAGAATGGGCAGTTTATTAGTTGAGTTTTCATTTGTATTCAAGCGATTTATCCAAAAAGGCTTCTAGCTCAATTATCCCCCTCTCCCCACACTCCCTTCTCTTCCCTATTCTCCAGATATGGCAGCTTGCGACTTCTGGCTGCTTTTGAACTTAATGATGATGTTAAACGGATCTCGTTTCAAATGTAGAAATGAGAATGCGTGGGAAATGAACGCTATTCCAAAAAGCTATTTGCAAATAGTTTCGCATGTGTAAAGATTGGTGGACTGAAGACACGAAAAAGCACAAGAAGCCTGCTTCGAACCGGATTAGGCTCCCGATTCCGCCAAGTAAGAAATGAATTTTTTCAGCCAAAAATTAAATATTTTTAAAAACTATTCTTTAGCTACCTTGTCGTATGTAGTTACTTCTGCTTGTTTTTGAAAAATGTGACTAATTTTAGACAGAATTGTCTTCTCCGACTAAAAAAATTTGTACTTCATTCAAAACACCGAAAAGCCCAGTTATAACATACACGGACTACATTTTAATCATTGTTACGGACTCATCTATTTGGAATAGCTAATGACCTCTCCAATGAGTATGCTCCTACTCCACTTCCCCCCGAATGCATGCAAGTGCTTCTCAGTTGAATGGGGAGGGAGTATAGCCCGGTCAAAATAGACGAAAAAAAACGCGAAAGTTCGGAAAAATTCGCATAGAGCTGAAAATTGGTACAGACCTTAAGGACATCCTTATAAGTGAAATCTCAAAAGTCCTGATGAATCCCGGTGGAGCTAAAAATTTTATTCAAGGTCTAAGGTCAAAAAATCGATTTTTCATATATATCTCTTAAATGGTAATTGGAAGCGACAAAATAGAGGTTACAAAGTTTGAAAAGTATACAATTGTGTACAAACAAGTGGGGATTCCGAATATGGGTCATGGGGGTCATATCCTCCCCCTAAAGCTACCAAAAATAGCTAAAAGCGGCATTTGGGGCGATAAATTTCGAAAAATTCACCTCAGACCCCATATTTTTACTCGAATTTGGTATTTTGACAATGCAATTAACACAAGTATTGCTTAAGACATCATTATAAGTGAAGTGTCAAAAGTCCCCATCGATCCCGGTAGAGATAAAAATTTGATTCAAGGTCAAAGGTCAAAGGTCAAAAAATCGATTTTTCATATATATCTCTTAAACGGTAAGTGTTATTGTAAAAATAGGGGTGACAAAGTTTGAAAATTATACAATTATGCACAAACAAATGGGTATTCAGTGGGTGGGTCGTGGGGTCACCCCCCCCCCCCCAAAGTGATAAAATAAAGCCTAAAACTGCAGTTCGGTGACTCAAATTTCGAAAAAATCACCCAATCCCCCCTTATTAGTGTCCACGTATTGCACTTTGACGATGAAATTAACATGCAAATAATTAAGGACATCATTATATAAAAAGTTTCCAACGGATCCCAGTGAAGCTAAACGTTTTATTCAAGGTTAAAGCTCAAAAATAAATTTTTCAAATATCTCTTGAATGGTAAGTGTCTTAAAAATGGAGGATGCAAAGTTTGTAAAGTGTACAATTGTGTACAAACAAGCGTGGATTCAGAGGCGGATCCACCCTTGGTATAAAAAAAAAATATCTGAATTTGCCCCCCCCCCCCCTCCTCCACCTCCTCATACAAAATAACATTCAAGAGACTTCGAAGTTTTCAAGTGACCTCGAGAAACACTTTCCCCAACTTGAACGCTACGCCTATCCCCTCCTATGATTCACCCCCCCCTCTATGAGAGGGTCAAGTTACATTCGGGGGTGAGTGGAGGCGTTTTCCTTCAACAATATTAAATTGAAACGTGTTGATAAAGTTCTCCCTCTTTTAACCGTCAGTAGCTCTATAAAAATTCACGATGAAAAGGTACCAATAGATCCTGTATTACTGTTTCAACGAATGTGTATTTCTAAGTATTTGGACGATGAGCTTGAAACATTTTTCAAGTATGAATTGGCTCCTTATCCATTATCACTCTTCGATGCAATTGGAATGCGTAAAACACAAAAATCAGCCATTTATGATTGCTTTCAATGTGTACATGTTGAAATCGATAAAGAAGATACTACTTACATCATCGATGGTGGATATCTTTTACATCGCGTTGTATGGGATCGAGATGAAAAATTCGATGCAATTTTTGAGAAGTACGTTAATTATGTTCATAGACATTTTGGTAACAACGTTTTTGTAGTATTCGATGGATATTCTGATCATACTAAGAATATCAAAGTTTCAGAGCAACGTCGTCGGATAAGTAAAATATCTCCATCTTCTGATGTTCTTTTTAACAGATTTATGACTTCTCCAACAAACCAGCAGCAATTTCTTGCCAACACACATAACAAGTCTCGATTTATTTCAATGCTTTCAGAAAAATTAAAAGCTGCTCATATTTCTGTGAAGCAAGCCAATAATGACGCTGATGTTCTAATAATTGAAACAGCTTTAGAAAATTTCAACACAAATACCACTATTATTGTTGGTGAAGATGTCGACTTGCTAATAATACTGACTGCAAGAACTCCTACTGACAGAATTATTTACTTTTTAAACCTGGTACAACTGGAAAAGAAGCAAAACTGTACTCATCACAAAGTTTAACTTCATATCCAAAGTGTCAAGATCATATCTTATTTTTACATGCAGTAACTGGATGTGATACTACGTCAGCGTTTACAAGCGAGGCAAAACGAAAATATTTAAATTATTTGAAAAAAATCAGGATTTAATTCATTGCGCTGAAGTTTTCAAAAATATCAGCTGTTCTCCCGATATCATTCTCACAAATGGAATTCGCTTTATTCTTGCTATGTATGGAGCTCCAAAAAAAGTCGATTCCCTTGACAAGTACAGGTATTCTTGTTTCGTGAAAAATACACGTAACAATAAACCTGTTCAATTATCCTGTTTTCCTCCAACATCTGCTGCTGCATGTCAACATTTATATCGTGTGTACTACCAAGTACAAATATGGCTAGGCAACGAGCTAGACCCTGAAAACTGGGGATGGGTCCTGAAAGATAACGTTTTGGAGCCAATTCAGACTCTACTGACACCCGCTCCAGAAAAACTTCTCCATACTATTTTTTGCAATTGCAAGAAGGGATGCAGTCATAATTGTGGCTGCAGAAGAGTCGGATTGTTTTGCTCAAAAATTTGCAGTAATTGCATAGGTCAGGCGTGTTCCAATGTGGAATCAAATGCAATCGATGCTGATGACGATGATATTGATGAAAAAGATGTAAATGATCCTATTTTTTCATCCGAGTCATGATCCAAGCCATCTTTAGAAGTTAAAGATCAAGAAGCGGAAGAAGAAATAGAAGATCATATTACTATTCAAGAGCTGGAAGGAAATTTAAAACGCATTTAAAAAAAAGTAAACTGTATGATAATCAAGAGTTGGAAGTATCATCAAAACACATGTTTAAAAGATCAATAGAAATCTGTTTGATAATATTTGTGTCATTCATTCTGTCGTCATTCTGCACCTCATATAGGACTCCTACTTTAAATAGCGATATTTTGGTTTCAAAATACCACAAAAGTCTTTTTTTTTATTTTTGTCTTTTTGGTCATGTGAAGCATATAAGAGACTTTTAAATGAGTGCAAGAATCATCTTTAAATGGCTGCACGGATTCCAAAATCTTACTGTCAACTAATTGGTGATGTTTGCCTGAGAGGAAAAGTTATATTAACATCTTAAAAGACGTGTTTCTTTTACTGAAATAAGTAAGAATATTTTCTCATTATTTATCCTAAATAAATAATGTGCATGCATTTAAAGTTATTTTGAATGAAAAATATATTCTAAAAAGAGGGGAAATAATGTATAGTATACTTTAAAAAAAAAATATTTTGCACTTGCTTTACAGAGGCATCTTATCCATTAAGGGGGGGGGGCGGGGGATGTAATATTAATGTTGCTAATTTCACATAATCTGGACCCGACAGAGTTGAACTTGATATAAATACTTCTTTTGAACGTATTGTATAACTTACAAACTTTATATGCACTTTTTTATGATAACACTTAACGTTTGTGCAAACAAAAAAAAGAATTTTTTGACCTTTGACCTTGCATAAAATGTTTAGATTAAGTGGGATCGATAGGGATTTTTGATATTTCGTTTATAATGATGTATTTTAGGTCTGTGCCAATTTTTAGCTCTCTGTGAATTTTTTTTGGTTTTTAAATTTTTTTTTTTGTTTATTTTGACCTTTGACCTTCCATAAAATGCTTAGTTCAAATGGGATCGATTTAAATTTTTATATATCATTTATAATGATGTATTTAAGGTCTGTACCGATTTTTAGCACCGTACGATTTTTTTTCAATTTTTTGAAAAAAAATTCAATTTTGACCTTTGACCTTGAATAAAATTTTTAGCTCCACCGGGATTCATCAGGACTTTTGAGATTTCACTTATAATGATGTTCTTAAGGTCTGTACCAATTTTCAGCTCTATGCGAATTTTTCCGAACTCGAATATCTATTTTGACCGGGCTAGTAGTCTACTATCCAGTTCGACCACAGCCTCAGTAGAGGCCGGAAAAACAGCGGGGGAATTTATTTAAAACTAATTTAATACATTTTTTTAAATTTAGAAAAATTTTGTGGACGCAGCCACATAGGTAAAATGCATAAGTAGATTGTTAATTTTCATTTTTTTAAGTCATTAGATAGAAGTGGGCTTTGCCACAGTAACATAATTTTCAGTTAATTTTGACAAGATTTCAAAATTCACATACGTTGAAAGTGGTCGCAGCCACTGAATATTGTTTGTTATGGAAAATTTGTAATTACAGATCAGAAAGAAGTGGACGCAGCCACATAAATGTAACTTTTCATTCTTTTTAAAGACAATTTTCATTTTCATTTTTCTTGTACAATATTTGAAGTGGTCGCAGCCACCAAGTAAACATTTAAAATTATAAAAAGTTGCAGAATGTTTAAGTAAAATTGCTATAGGAAATGATAGGTAAGAATAATAGGTAAGACCTCTCCAATGAGTGTGAACTCTCGCTGGTATACTAAATTAGCCTTAGCTATCAGTTTGTTGGTAATTTCAGCTTCAATGAGAGAACGTATGCCCCCAGCTGATTTATTGACTATTATAGGCCAATGAATCCACAACAAGGACGAAACTGCAGTGTCTGGATGTCATAACCGGTCTGTCAGTATATTGTATGTCGTTCTGCCTTAGCCCTGGTTCAAGGGGTACACAATGACACGAGCATGCCCGGCATGCCGCACCAATCCCTTTCGGATCAAATGGATTTTCCCCTTGACAGGGTGCGTGAACGCTTCTAAATCTCCAATGGAGCCTTTCAAACCTCTTATGACTCTAGACGTTCTGGATTTAGATAGAAGATCTGGTCCGATGATGCCCATCGCCTGCTTAATTTACCACCCCAAAACCGCTGACTAGATACAGATCTAGTCAAGCATTTGCTTGAGAGGTAAAAGGTGGGGACTTATCGTGACCCAGGCTGTACCACTTGGAGGGCGCCACCATTGCAGCAATAGCTTAAAAGGCAGTAACTCACTGCTTAATCTGAACTTGCCTTGAAGAAAAAAATTTGATTTTCACCCTAAGCCCCACATCTTTACACACACAAAAACAAAAGAAAGGAAACGAAAAAGAAGCACGCTACACGATTTCTCTGCAGCTCAAAAGCACGTTGCACGAGCAGACCATTTTCCTTGCAAATCTATACCCAAATCACTTTTCTTGTATCAAGTGTTCTAAACATTCACTTTCCAGAGAGAAATGATTCGTATCGGTGTAATAAACACTATCCCAGCCATTCTCGGCCATCCATCGCCATTTCCCAAAAAGAACCAGCGATCCCATGGATTTCCAGATCACGCTCTCCGTGACTCGGCCACCTGTTTGTTTTGGCGCGGCGGGGATTTTTGTCGCGTAAAGGGGTCAGGAGCCCTCGCAGAGTGTTCTCTGGTCTTCGAGGCATGCAAAGCAGGCTTCCGAAGAAGAATCGTTTTAATGTGTCGGCTCAAGGTCGACAGAAGGTCGAGCGAAGGCCGAGTCGATATCATATGCCAGCAAATGGAAGGTTTTCGCTTTTTGTTTACGGTGACCGTTGTCTTCTTCTATGATGGTTCTGTTAATCATTCCATTTAACTGCAATAAAATGTTCACATTACCTCATCTCTCCTTTAGTAGATAAAGGCAGTGAGAGCTGTGTCCACCGGCGCGAATGATTTTTTTCGTCAGCAATCAGTTGAAGTAATACAGGAAAACAATTAAAAGTTAAAGTTCGAGGAAGAAACTTTTTTTTTAGCTGGGAATGTAATATTAGCAGCAAATATTACGTATGCTAGCAAACAATAAACATGTTGGCTGTTATTCATCAAAGCCCTTATAGTGGACACCAGTTAATTGAATTAGCAGCTTTACTGAATCAAATTGCCAAAAACAGAACAAAATACAACTTTGTTAAATTTGCCACTTTATTGAGTCAGCCATTTTATTGAATCAAAGCTATTTAGAATAAGCGGCGGTCACTGCATCTGCAATGATATACTAGGTACCCAGTGGGAATTTCTAAAACCTTATAGTTTGTTTCGTAATTCGTCAAAAACTAGGCGGCAGCAGTGCAAGATCAAACCAAAGTGATGCCCAGGTCCTGGTAAAATTTGATGCCCATCTCACAAGAAAAGCAGTACATTTTCAAAGCAATTCTTTTAAAAAATGAAAAAAACAAATAAATTTACCATGTTTTGGAGCCCCAAAATTATAGTGTCAGGGTCTACGAACCCGTAGGACCATGCGTTGATGAGACTCTGAGTGGCACCATGCCAATGCGTAAGGCAAAGATTCATGAAGTGCTTTAGCTTCTAATACATTGCTTAATGCATCCAGAAAAATAGTTTGGCAAAGTCTAAGTCGTTGAAAGACTGAGCAAAATAAGTTGCGATAATGCAATTTACTTTGCTCTCTGTGTAACCGATCGAGTAGAGATCAGATCTGCGTTACCGATAGAGAAACTTACTCTCCGTCCTTGAAAACCGCGCCTAGCACTTGCGAACCATTCCACCATAAAAAGGGGGTGACGGGTTGTGAGTGGAAACTTTCCGAAGTTTTCAATTTAAAACTTGCATCTGCTATCCTTTTCACATATTCATGTAAGCTATGTATTTGAAATTAGCATCGTTCTACGTTGTTTGATACGGCTCAAAATACTTCTTATTATTCTTCCCCTTATTGTTCTTACCTATAACCCCTAGTTTGATAAGATCAGAGAAGACCTGACGCATGCGTAAATACGCGGAAGGTTTTACCTAAGAACATCAGACAGTAGATGAATAGATGCAATTAAAATGCCTCATAGATCATTGCATCATGTAATGCATTGGTACTGTATCTCATCACAGTACGTAAGGAAAGTGTCATCAAATCCAAATAAATATACTTGAAGTTGAAACTGAGTTTCGTATATAAGAAATCCATTTTCGTAAAATATACTACAAAATCCACTATTGTTTCACGTTCAATTTGAGGTATCCAAACCTGACCCGTTATTTACAAGTTTTCCTGGCAAAGAAGGGTCCATACACAAAAATGCATATTTATATTAGGTTTCTGGAATCCAGGGGAGAGGGCAATAGAACCGCAAATCAAAGCAGGTTACCGAGTTGTATGGCATAAAAAACTTAGTAGAGAATTGCTTTATCATGAACATTTTTCAAGCAGTGGTTCTTATAAACCCGCATGGGTGTATTCCAATACGCAAGGAGTAGGTCTCAACAGAAGAAAACTTGGTGTATATGATATTTAACTTATAGTCGACTAAAGTCAATTCCATTCACTTAAATTAACTCCAAAATGTTGCCTTTTGAGTCAGCTAATACAAATTTTACCAATGTGCTTACGTAATATTTTTTTGTGTAGTGGGCATAGCCAGGGCCTGATTACCCAAAAGGCACGGGAAGCTTGAGCTTCCCTAAAAATTTCCAGGGGGCCCAAAAATGACTAAAAACTTGTGATTGAAATTCTAGTTTCTGCTTTTAAATGCATATCTAAAGGTAATTTTAAACATTAGAACTGGTTCAATAAAAATTTTCTGGAAAGTTTTAAAAGTGAAGACACATTTCATAAATCATTAATGCCACCACAAGCTATTTTTAAATGCGGGATTTGACCCAACTTTTTACAACGTACTTTTATTATGTTTTAATTCTGTGAAATAAATTTAATTTAACATCAAATCATAGAATGGCAATATGTATTATGTATGCATGTGTATTATGTATATAACTTCTACATATTAGTGAAGGAAGGGGACAGACTTTAATCTGAATTCTGCTTGGGCAGCTCTTAGAAATGATATGTACTCTTAGTAAGATTCGTTTTTGAATGTCTCATGAGTATAGAAATCCCCCTCCCCCCCTGCCACCGCCTCAAAAAGCAGAGGGCCTCAAAATGAGACAGAGCTTCCTCTAACTTCACGGGTTAATCGGGCCCTGGGCATAGCAAGCAGCTATACCTTGTGTAACGAGAGCTGGCGTCTGAAAGAAATATTAATTTCCCACTCTTCGCACTTTTCCCCTTATGGTTGTCATAGTTACGGAGCTGTGGACTTTTTTCCCACTTAGCTTTTACAACAATGGTTAAATGCAAACGATTAAAATCGCTGTGTGCGTAAACTATTATTCAATCAACGTTAATAAAATACCTTTTAAAGTATTTATATAATGGTTACTCATGATGGCAGGTTTTGCTAAAACGGACTATTTAACACTAGATTTGTTAGAAAACGTTTAGAAATTACTGAGACATGAGGATATAAATAAAAGCGTAAACCTAATTCGATAAACATAAAATAAATGAAATGCCTCAACAGCAGTGCATGAAAAAAGGGCGGAGCTGTTTTCTTTCGTACATTTTCCATGGAGACGACGCAAAATTTCCAAACTTTATGCCCCTATTTAAAAGTAACAGGGTATAATTTCATAACTACATAGGTAACTTTAATAAATTATTGTAAGGATGTACCTTTACTCCATGTGCTTGCAACTTGTAAAATATTGCACTCTACGATTTAGACTGTTTAAATATAAACATTAAACTCCGTGACTTGTTTAACATCCGTGGGGCTGGCTGGAGTATGCAAAAACAGGAAAATTTCTTAAGTGATTTACGCAACATTTTCTGAAACGCTAGCCTGGCTAACAGGCATCGGCATCAGTTATCCGAAAAAAATAAGACTAGTCCTCAAAGATTTCTACTCGTTCGCGCTAACAAATTTCCTTGTCCAAAATTAAAAATAATGATATTTTTTAATATAATTCTTGTTATTGATTTTATTATTTTCTTTTTTCTCCGTGAATTAATTACTGTTTGACGTTTTTGAGTTTTTTCAGGTTTTACAACAAGCTTTGCAAAGTCAAGTATTCTGAATTTAGAGCCGAGAAATTTACGACATGCTCTTCTCTTTTTGCAAGCCATCAAGATGTCTTCCAATATCTAAGAGAAGTGAGCGACCACAAGTGGAAAAGGTCATCTTCTGAAAAATTAGGGTAAACTAAAAAAAAATTAAACTTCTGGATTTCGAGACTGTCTATCTTTGCGTAGACAGGCCTGCTCTCCTCGCCATAAGTATGTGTGTATGGTCTTACTTAATCTCTCCTTATCTTGATAAAGCGCGCTCATTGTCTCTCGCTCAAGGAAGTTACTGTTGAAGCTTAGGAATGGCTACAAAACGACTGTTATGGAACAAAAAGTAGCTGACAATGGACTTCGGTGACATCTTTTTGTTTTTCTACAAGGAGGACACCTCGAGTTGAAATGTCAAGGAAGTAAAAAAAGAAGCTTTCTCCAAAAATTAATCAGGTCTATTGCTAGTAATCCAGTTGTTAAGGATGCACCGATTAATCGGCCATAATGGGCTACTTTGCCGATTATTAATAATCGGCAAAATCGTACCTATTAATCTGTGAAAAAATAATTTTTAAACAATATTTTTAAATAATACCTTCACTAAGAAATGATGATGAAACATTTTATTAACTAATAATAATCCTCATCATTTGATATAAAGTTTTTAATGAATTAATTTTCCCTTTTTGAATAAATATACACATAGACAATGTTTCAACATTTTTCACGCTGCGATATGTTTCTCCTTAGCTTAGTGCTTTTAGGTAACTTTTAATTTTCAAAGAATAAGCCTTGAATTAAATTGCTACTAATACTTGAAAACTTAAAATTAAAAGCCCTCCTATTGCTCACCACAGACTCTACCTAATTTCTCGTTTTGAATTTTCATGCCTAGTAAACATGATTACAATGTGTTAATGTAATATTATTGACATGAATATGAAAATTGTTTCTAAGAAATTGGATTAAATTTTAAGTTATTTTGGGAAATTTAGGAAAATGGAAAAAAAAATCTTCTCTCAGAAATAAATTACAATTTCTAAAATCGGAATTGTAAAAGAAAGAAAAAAATAGCGATGGTGAAATTGGAAGTATTAAAAACAATCATCTTTATCATTAATTGGCTCTGCAGATTAATCAGCCGATTATCAAAAGCCGATTAATCGATAATCGGCCAATTTGCTTATCGGTGCATCCCTACCAGTTGTAAAATCTGAATGCAACTTCCAACGGTGTAATATTCATAAGGAGCTACGTAATTAACACATAAATAAGATATCAAGGTTCTGTTTAGTACTAATAATGGATCCAGGGCGACCGAGAACCAAGAAGGGTCCAGTTTTCTCTCCAAGCTTTGCCAGTTTGCTCTCCAAGCCCCTCCCCCGCAAGACCCAGGTCCATAGTTCCCAACTAGGTTGACATGCGCTCTCGTCCTCTTCGAGTGCGAACCAGCATTGATTAACAAAGAAATAATATTTAATTTTAAAGAATGTAATCCATTTGAAAGCCCATTTAATTAGCTAAAAAATAAAATATTTTTGGAAAAAAAAATAGAACCGACTTCAGTTGGAAATTGCTCTAAAAAGTAAAAAATAATTTTTTTCTTTGAACACCATCGAAACTACTTTTAAACATAAGTTTTGAAGTCGGCGCAAAAACGATAGATAAAATGATATTTAACCATATTTTGCCAACAATTTTTCAGAGAAACCATTGAAAATTAAAAGCAGAATATTCGTACCATTACACGAATGTGTGGTAATCAATGAAATGAATCCATTAAAATTTATATTTATACTTGAATTGTAGTTGCGTATGAATCTATACATTGTTTTTGCGCCGACTTCAAAACTTATGTTTAAAAGTAGTTTCGATGGTGTTCAAAGAAAAAAATTATTTTTTACTTTTTAGAGCAATTTCCAACTGAAGTCGGTTCTATTTTTTTTTCCAAAAATATTTTATTTCATTCTTTTTAGTGTAAATGCACTTAAAATAATCAAAATATAGTTAAAAAACCATGCCAGTTGTTCAAAAAAATCCTTGCAAACCTGTACTCGATCTCATTCCATCAGGAACTTCAACCCGACGTGTTTAACCACTTGACCATAGGGTCGCTCATTGCAGTAAGGATTTACGATAGCACATATTGTTTTAAATAATATGAAATTTTAGTTTTTCGATTTCTTGAATTTGACGTAAATGCAAGGTATAAAATACAGAATTTTATAAAGGTACAAAAATTAACATAATTGATTGTGTATACAATTCTTGAAAAAATAATATAAGTGCCGCAAATCAAAAACCATTTATTGCCACAATCGATTCAAAGCCCCCAAAAATGGCGCAAACGTCCATAAGAAAATTCTACAGCATCGAAGGACCCCATTGCCAATTTTGACGAAGATCCGACCAAAACTGTATTATTTGTACTATAAAAAAATACGGGGTAGATCCCCATGGGGGGATGTACCTGCATAAGGACATTGCAATCATTAAATCATTTAAAAAGAAAAAACATGCAGATGTTCAAAAAAATCCTTGCAGACCTGGACTCGATCCCATTCCATCAGGAACTTCAACCTGACACGCATAACCACTTCACCATCGGGTCGCTCATTGAGTTACGGATTTACAATAGCACATATTGTTTTAAATGACCATGAAATGTTAGTTTTTCAATCATAACTTTTTTTCTAGTGAACAAATATCGTCATATGAGAACATGGTACCTAAGTTACGCCATCTCCTATCGATTAAAAAAAAATCGTTCAAATCGGTTCAGTAGATCAGATGTTATGTGCGAACAAACAAAAAAAAAAGTATACGCTTTGAATTGAGAACCTCCTCCTTTTTTGAAGTCGGTTAAGAATAAAGAATAGCTTCAGTCCGCGAGTTTAGTTTTCTATTCTAATATATAATTTTTCTTTCTTCCTATCGTTTTCTCCCCCACCCCCCTCCTTTTTTTTTTCATTAACAGCTTAACGCGCGAACTGCCACTTTTCCAGCCAATATTCAATTAATGAATTTAAACAATATTCTTCAAATTATGAATTTAAATAAGATTTAAGAAATAGAAATAGGGGAAAAACGATTTAAGAAAATAAATTTTAACGGCCCTACTTTCAATTTTGTTATTAAACTTTCAGATGTGGTTGATATGAAACCAATAAGAAAAACAGCTTTTGACCATCTGGGTCTACGGGCTCCGGAAAATCCTAATTTTTACTGATCTGCTTGTGAAAAAAAAGGTTGACAAACGCTGCTCCAAAAAATTCGCCTTTTTCTAGTGGTATTGACTATTTTCCATCAAGATGTACGCCTACTTCATTGCGAAGTATTCATTTTAATAAAATTAATCAATTCTGTAAAAGACGTTTCCTTCCAAGCGCTATATTAATGCAGAAAAACAAACATGTCGTCGCTGCAATTGAAGAATGCAAAGGAATCTCAAGACTTTTTTTTAGCCTACTTTCCCGTCAAAAATAAAAGAAAGAAGAAAAAAGTATTAAAAGTGGCTTAATGCATCTAAAAAATATCGCCAAGTCAAAAAATATCGCCAAGTCAAAAAATATCGCCAAGTCCGAAAAAAATATCGCCAAGCTAAAAAAATATCGCCAAGTCCGAAAAAAAAAGCTGAAAAAAAATAAAAAGGTGTTATGAATATCGAAAAATTAAAAATTTGAAAGTAGGGTATTGAGATGGGGAATTTGTGTGTCGGTCGGTCTGTCGGTCGGTCGGTCGGTCTGTCTGTCCCCCCCCCCCCTAATAACTTTTGAAAAACATTTG
>JAXGGA010006301.1:0-70891 GCA_038373865.1 Uloborus plumipes
AACGGAATTTTATTTGTCAAACCGGAATTCAAAAAGATAGATATAGAAGAAAGTTTCGTGACGGCCACGACAGCTAGTTAGTTTATTACAATATAATTAGTTGTATTGTACTGTAAAAACAACATCCATTTTTTAGTGTACAAAATGGACTTGGCCCCTTCTGATTACCATCTGTTTCGCTGTCAATGAGAGCTTATAAAGGCTGTGCGGTCATTCCATGAAAAAGCCGCCATCTTGTTCCACACGTCACGTTTATGTATTTCATTAAAAAGTAGTGATTTTAGAGGGTAATGAACGAAATTTATTGTTTAAGAAATCACACACCAGTGTTTGATTTCTTAGGCAAAAACTTCGTTCATTACTTTTAAAATTACTACTTTTTAAAGAAAATATATGAGCGACACGTGTGGGCAAAATGGCGGCGTTTGTGTGGGATTTCTCGGTGGAACATTGGTTTTTTAAATCGCTGGCAGCCGCTTTTTATGAGGCAATGAAGGGCTTCGGAGATGAAGGTGTTAAATAACAAAACAGAAATTGCGAGTAATTAAAATTCAAAGTTTTATTCTTGCAGCTTTTTTGTTTTCTGATTTTGTCGTTAGTGTGCGTATGAAATTGGTCTAATGACATCTGCTTTATGATGTACCAAGTTTTATTTGCTTACCTGTATACATTGCTTACCATTGTCCAGAGTGTTCAAATTTTAAAATGTAACATAGCCCCTTCATCCTCCAAGCTCTTCAATCGATAAACGGTGCGACAAGTGCTTGTATTATTGGGGAGACTTTTTTTAGAAATAGTGGATAGTTTTACCTTTGATATGTAATGTATTTTTTCTCCCTCTATGCTGGTTCGTTTCTTACAGCGATTCGGCGATTACTTTTCAAACAGTACAGCCCTCGTATTTTCTGACTCAAACTAACAACAGTATGCCTATTATCATAGTTAAAATACTGCCAGAGTGGTTGCACTTCAAACTAAGTAATATTTAACCATTTCAGTTTGCCTCATATTCAACTACGTTTTGTTTCTTTCGTCGCTTCAGGGATACTTGTCTGTTTTTCGCATAAACTGTGTATTTAAAATCATTACCCTACGTTTTCCGACTTATTTATTTTAAAGTTTATTTTCCTTCAGTCTCCATAGTTTTGTTTTGTTTTTTGTGTATTTCAGAAAAGCACGGAGGGAGAGAGAGTGACATTTTTTCCCGGTTTTCTAAAGAAGGGGAGGAGCTGGAAAAAGTGTTTCCAGCTCGCCCATTAAAAGCTCCACTTCGTTAAAAAAGTTTCTTACACAAAAACAAGTTTTTTTCCTCCCCCCAACCTCTTTTTTTAGTGCTTAGTACTGTCAACAAATTGAAGTGCTTTTTCCATGGCAAACAGTTTCTTCTTTTAAAGTTTTTCAAAAATGACTTTGTTACAAAAGCTCGTTTAAGTTCTTTTACAATAATTTGTTTCTCTAAAGTGACGATTCTCGGCAGTTGGCAAGAAGTCTTTTACAAATTGAACATTCCAGTCACCTATTATACGACATAAAATATGGAAAATATACACACATTTCACCTAAATCTAAATCTGTGTTTTCGGTTTTTTCTCTTTCAATGTTTCAGAATTTCATACTTTCCAGCGGACTTATGTTTTTGCTGAACATCAAAATTT
Source organism: Uloborus plumipes (assembly GCA_038373865.1). Taxonomy (NCBI): domain Eukaryota; kingdom Metazoa; phylum Arthropoda; class Arachnida; order Araneae; family Uloboridae; genus Uloborus; species Uloborus plumipes. Next base: position 1,656 of record JAXGGA010006301.1, read on the forward strand.
CGCAAAAACTATTTTTTCTTTTCTGGAAAAAAAAAAGACTGCAGGAAAAAGAAAAAAAAAAGGAACAACATTTTAAGAATTACTTTGAGTTATTTATTCTACGTGGCACCGAATTCATCGCTCTTTCATTCATCATAACTTCAATGAGTTACAGTACCTTTTCTTTGCAAGTGATTGAATTTTGAACCTACTAGTATTTCTTTAGTTTAAAAGTATTTTTTAGCAGATTCAATATTCTTCATATGTTTCAGCTCTCTTCAGGAAAAAATTAGCTTAAAGTACGCGCATTCTAATTCTGAACCCAGTTAATCTTATTAACTTAACACAGAAAGGAGAATTAAAATGTAACTATCTACGTTCCTTCAAATTTATGATTGTTTTTGTATAAGGTTACTTAGAATTAGGGGTGCGACATCGAAGGCAAAACATCGATGTTTCAAGACATCGATGTTAGAAAATAAGGACTTCAATGTTATTGATACATTGACCAAAAGGCACCGATATTTTTTATTGCTTACACATTTAAATGTAAGTTATTCAGTTACTCCCCATTATAAGCGCCTTTTACATCACTCAATTATAGATTTCTCTGTTGTCTCCTGGAAAAACATCAACCGTAAAATTTCGATGTCAATTAAGAAAACTTTTTTCAGTGAGATATATACTGCAACTATTGATTAACTGGAAAACTTTTTTTCTGTCGCACATTTTTATAAAACTTTTTTTGCTGAAATGTAAAACATCATTGAAAAAAATCAAATGTAAAACAACGATGTTTAAAAATCATTGACAGTAAATCATCGTGAGTTATGAAAAAAAAAAATCCGTTTCCAATTTGGTAGACATTGCATCTAGTGGTTGAAGCAAGATAAATCTTTTTTATCGCATAATTTCTATTGTTTTTTGCTGAAATGTAAAAAGTACATCGAAAGAAAAAAAAACATGGAGTGCGAAGCAACGATCATTAAAAGACATATATAAAAAAAGAAAAAAAAAACTGCGAGTAAATTAGAGTTAAAAAAAAGTAAATTAGAGACCAATAATCATAGATTTTTTTTCCAATGAGGTTAATATTGCAACTTCTGATTAATGATGAAAACTTTTTAATAAGTATGCTTATCGTATATTTTTCTTTGGCTTTCTTTGCTGGAATATAAAACATCGACATCGAAAACAACATCGAGCCCAAAACATCGATGGTAAAAACATCGATGTTCTTAAAAAAACATCGATGCTTCCAAAACATCGACATCTGTGTCGCAGTACTACTTAGAACCTCAATGCAATACATGGTTTATGTTACAGTTAGTGTGAATCTTGGAAGGTAAACTGAAGTTTGAAGAAAATATGTTTTTTTCTTTTCGTTATTCGATTAATTTGAGGCGAAACTTTTTGACATTTCAAACATACTTAACTGCTACCTCTCCAAGGTTCCCGCAGTCTTTAAAATCCTTGAAAAGTCCTTGAATTTTATTTTGACAACTAGGAGCCCTGGAAAAATTCTTGATTTTCAAATAGTTCCTTGAGAGACTTAAAAAGTACTTGATTTTGAGTTCTTGAAAATACGTGAAAAACACTTTCCATACTTGCCAAATTTGATGTATTATTTTTTAAAAAGATTGTACATTTCACATTTCATGCCTTGTTTTTTTATTCGAGTTTCGAAATTCGTTTGCAATTGTCTCAAATCTCATGTGGTTTTATTTTATACGTAATTCTACTCCTTGAAAAAATGATCATGTGCTTTTTCATGGGTAAAATATATAGATTTGGAATCCTTGAATTGCCTTAAAAATTCCTTGAATTTTTTCCTTAAATGAGAGTAGGAACCCTTCTCTCTTTTTTTGGTGGGGGGGGGGACAATATTCGCTTATGTTGCTATATAACTGTATTGAATATAAAGAGAGATAACAAAATTACTATTATTTTTTATTAGTGTTGTGTGTCAGCAACCAAAAAGCCGAATCGACAGAGATTAATGACAGAAAAAGTAACCGACGAAATCGTTTTTAATAATAATAATAAAAAGAACATTATGAAGTAAAGTGCTAAGTTGTTAAGCTTTTTATAATTGAGAAGAACAATGTTATGTGTGCTTTTTACTTCATGCTGGAGGTAATAGAGATGAAATTAAGCCATAAAAAAATTATGTAAACGCGTACAACGGTTATTTTCGTTATTCTGTTCGCAGGTAACTGCAGAGGATTTGTGTGACTCACTTTCTCAAACACTTGTGCTCTGAGACGATTTTTATCTAACGCAAGACAAACAAACCGTGGAGGATTATCTTACGAAAATGAAAGCCGGGGTGTTACGGAATGGAACGTATCTGGCCATTTGTCCCAAAACAAATAGATTGAAACCGCTCCGCGTATTCGGAATGTGCGCCGCAACCTTGAGTGATTTCCATCGCTGCGTTTTCAGTTGCGGAACGGTGCTTTCGCGCGCATGACAGGGCGAACTAAATGCAGAACAAGACTTCGAATATTTGCCTAAGACAGGCCATTGAAAATGATGATAGATTAAAATATTCAAAGCTTTCTTGTGCAATACTTGGACGCTGTTTTGTTTTGGTTGATTCAACCAACTCCTCCAAAAAGGCTTCACTAGATAGCGTCTTATACATTTATTTTACTTCTCACACTATTCTATATCTACTACTATTCATTATGCTTCTAAATGGTACTCACACATATCTATTACATTCCGGGTACTTCTTGTACAAATAAAATGTTCTTTAATGAAATAAATCGAAAAGTGTACTTATCTGTACTCATGTTAATCTGAAATATAAATTTAACACACATAACAATATTGTGTCTTGTACAAGAGACAGTAACTTGTCTTACAGTCACATTTTTGCAAATATTAACTAAACAAACAAATAAAATTTAAAGTATAGTTTAAAAAACTAAATAATACGTTTTTATGTGAGTAAATCAAAATATTTCATGATACTCTGATTTTCAAAACTATTGAATATCCGCTAAGTTTACATGCACTTATAATTCATCACCATGTAATACAGTTTTTTTTTTTTTGGACTGACGTTAGTCTGCCCTGAGGTAGAGAAATGCAGAAAACGCAAAAAGGTTTAAAACGGAAAAAGAATGCGACTGAAAATATTGGAATCATGTCAAAATTCCTTTTTTTTTTGGGGGGGGGGGATTATTCTATTGTATTAACTTTTGTGTCAAAACAAAAGTCATAGTTATAGGTAGAAAGTAACTTTTCATAATTTGAGAACATAAAGTAATAATTCGTTTATACAACGTACCATCTGAATTATCGAACTAGAAAATGGACACTTAATGTCTTGAAAAGAGCACGCTTCACATGATGCGCTCATCACTCCAGGTGACATAAAATGCAGGAAAAACAACGACACAAGTTTTAAGCCTGGCTCACTTTTATTTTCGCGAAAAAATCCATCGTGACATCTTGCAAAAGAAAATCCGGAGACTCGACTAAAAGCACTAAAGGAAAGATGTCATTCCTTGAAAATATCAAAGTTCAGACTTTATAGAGTGCCTTCTTCTCTTAAAAAAAAATACACAATCTTTCTCCAGTACATATTTTTCATCCCCAGTCCTGTCATTTGCTATAACTTCAAACCTTCATTATTATAGTCCTGTTGCTTTTAAAAACTTACCGCCACTATTTTTTCCTTTTGCAATTTTTCGCAGCACGCATGCGTTATGCATAATGCGGTTTGCCACTTTTAATCTTGCTAAAATTATTCCACCTTTTAGCGAAAAACAGAACACGCGGGATTTATCAAAAGAACATAAGACATTAAAGAATCCATTAAAAATGGAGAAAGTTTTACATTGAATTAATCAGCAACACACGGAAGACAATACTTTAGTAAAAAAAAAATGAATAAAGTGACATTTGATCAAATATACAGAAAGCTTTTAATAAGGCGAATAAAAAATTTAATAAGAAAATGCAAAACTTGTTAGTTAATATAATTGATTCTGTAACTAATAGACCTTGCACTTTAGCAAAAATGACATTTTTTTCCTCATGCAACAAAGAAATTCTTAACTTAAAACGAAAAAAATCTTTTAGTAACGTATTTCTCAATCAGTCAGGCTCGTTTTTGTTTGATTGTGATTAATTCAGAAAATGAGACAAAAATGATGTGTGTATAGTAGAATCCCGTCCCAACGAACTTCAAGGGACTACACATTGTGTTCATTGTAACGAGAATTTCGTAATGGGATTCAAGCAATGTCATGGCAATTGAAACGGTGCTGAAAATGCATTTTGTTGAATCGGATATTTCACTGCATTGGTATTCGTTGTATTAGTATTTCATTGCATTCGGTTTATAAGATTGATTTGAAATATTGGAAGTCTTACTTATTGCAGTAGAGAAAGTATTTTGGCAAAACAGTACAAATTGGCAAGTTTGTGCAATACATGTAAATGGCTTTTGTTTCAAAATTTTAAGACTATCTTCTGTCAAAAATTTGTATTTTCGCAGTTCTAGATCTTAAGCCCGCCATCTTGCGGTAATTGAAAAAATTAGCCAAAATGGTAAAACATTTGAATTTTGAGCGAGCAAGGCAGATGTCTCGTTAAACAGGTCGTAGCCAACATAAGTGGGTTGGTCTTGGTTTAACCTCTTTCGGAAGTCATTGGCCGAAGATAACAGGGCCTCTTATAGCTTATTTGAATTGTGAATTACAAGAGATAGCATTTTTTTGTCAAAATAAAATTTAATTTATAAAACGGGAATTTAAAAATTTACAAAGACATCTATTTCATAAATATGTTGGAACACGAGGAGGTTGTTATTGTAGAACTCGGTAAAATCTTAATCCTAATTGGTATCACGTTCGACATAAGGCCAAATTGATTTTCCAGTGTACTACATTCAGGTTTGCAAACTCTCACGGGTAAAGTCCAACAGTACCAACTAACGCCTTCAAATATGATTAGAAAAAATAATAATTGCAAAATCATAACTTTGAACGATACATTAAGTATGATACGATGCTTGAAGAATTTGGGTTTCAAATTTTTTTAGAAATAGCTTATTTGTTTTTTACTTTTTCAAATTTTTATCGCTAAATATTTCGCGTATTTTCAAGCATTTCTTGGAAAAAGTTTATTTCTACTACCAGTAGCATCGAACTAGAATTTTGAAACCTCCAATAAAAGTACCTACCGAGAGCAGCGGTTTACACCTCTAACTCCATACCGCAGAAAAAGCCACCCATCGGGCATTGTGATCCCGAATTATTAAAACGTGTGAGAACTTGAAGTCATATACAAAATCATAAAATTACTGTGATTAGAGAAAACAAACTTATACAGTTAGCATTAAAAACAAAGATGAAAGTATACCTCTGTATTCATTTAAAAATAAACTTTTAACATTGTATATATAAGAATGAATTTAAAACTTTAAAAAAAATGAATTTATAAATAATAAATAAATTAAAAATATTTTTGGCAAAAAAAAATAGAACCGACTTCAGTTGGAAATTGCTCTAAAAAGTAAAAAATAATTTTTTTCTTTGAACACCATCGAAACTACTTTTAAACATAAGTTTTGAAGTCGGCGCAAAAACGATAGGTAAAATGATATTTAACCATATTTTGCCAACATTTTTCCAGAGAAACCATTGAAAATTAAAAGCAGAATATTTGTACTATTACACGAATGTGTGGTAATCAATGAAATGAATCCATTAAAATTTATATTTATAGTTGAATTGTAGTTGCGTATGAATCTATACATTGTTTTTGCGCGGACTTCAAAACTTATGTTTAAAAGTAGTTTCGATGGTGTTCAAAGAAAAAAATTATTTTTTACTTTTTAGAGCAATGTCCAACTGAAGTCGGTTCTATTTTTTTTTGCCAAAAATATTTTATTTCATTCTTTTTAGTGTAAATGCACTTAAAAAAATCAAAATATAGTTAAAAAACCATGCAGCTGTTCAAAGAAAATCCTTGCAGACCTGTACTCGATCTCATTCCATCAGGAACTTCAACCCGACGCGTTTAACCACTTGACCATCGGGTCGCTCATTGCAGTAAGGATTTACGATAGCACATATTGTTTTAAATAACATGAAATTTTAGTTTTTCGATTTCTTGAATTTGACGTAAATGCAAGGTATAAAATACAGAATTTTATAAAGGTACAAAAATTAACATAATTGATTGTGTATATAATTCTCGAAAAAATAATATAAGTGCCGCAAATCAAAAACTATTTATTGCCACAATCGATTCAAAGCCCCCAAAATGGCGCAAACGTCCATAAGAAAATTCTACAGCATCGAAGGACCCCATTGCCAATTTTGACAAAGATCCGACCAAAACTGTCATTTTGTACTATAAAAAAATACGGGGTAGATCCCCATGGGGGGATCTACCTGCATAAGGACATTGCAATCATTAAATCATTCAAAAAGAAAAAGCATGCAGACGTTCAAAAAAAAATCCTTGCAGACCTGGACTCGATCTCATTCCATCAGGAACTTCAACCTGACGCGCATAGCCACTTGACCATCGGGTCGCTCATTGAGTTACGGATTTACAATAGCACATATTGTTTTAAATGACCATGAAATGTTAGTTTTTCGATCATAACTTTTTTTTCTAGTGAACAAATATCGTCATATGAGTACATGGTACAAAAGTTACACCATCTTCTATCGATTAAAAAGAAAATCGTTCAAATCGGTTCAGTAGATCAGATGTTATGTGCGAACAAACAAAAAGAAAAGTATACGCTTTGAATTGAGAACCTCCTCCTTTTTTGAAGTCGGTTAAAAATAAACAAAAAACAATAATTCTAAAAAAATATACAAAGTTAGTTTGAAAAAAAAAAAGAAAAGATTAGTTACTAAAATACTGGTGCATCCCACCCCCCGCACACACACATACATGTGATTCTACCATGGCACTTGTACATTTATTAGTTTTTTTTTTTTTTTTTTAATGACGACTTCAAAAGTATTTTCCCCTCAATGCATGGTTAAAGATTGTTCAGCAGCCAATTAAAATTAAATATTCATTAGGAAAAATGAGCTTGTAATATTACCGGCTGTTTCGCATATCCCAGTTAGAATAAAAATATCTACTCAAGCGAGGTCTTTGATCCAAACGGGCAATTTTTTTTAAATTTGCTTTGCAATTAAGAAAATTTTGAGTGTCATAAAAAGTACTTACTAATTACTTCCTCCTTTGTCTAAACCCAATAAACATTTTACAAATATTCTTGTTTTTGCGTCATGACACTTTTTCTCATTTAGTCATTAACGCTGAAATTACAAACCTCGTAGCTTTATAATTAGTTGATGCTGGAATAATTTAAAGTACTTGAAAAGAAGTTAAGTGTTTTTGGGATCTGGTTTGCTGGACTGTTTATCATACATTTTTTCTGGTTTATTTCCATTACTAGCTTATTACCCGGCGTTGCCCGGGTGCTTATTAAAGACGCTCGAAAAATTAGAATCAAATATCTGTTGGAACCTCTAATTTTTCTGCATCATACAATATTTGTGCCAATGTTCCAAGATAATTAGAACATGAATTATAATTGTTTTTAACTCATTTCATGCTAAAATGAAATAGGTGAGCCTTAACCCATTTATGCCCAAGTTTTTTTTAACAATTTTTTTCAATTTTTATCTACCTAAAACTCTTACTTGGAATGGTTTATGTACATTTTAGGCTTAAAATAGTTCGCCGTTGCCATATTTATTAAGATATTTAACGTCCTGTTTATGGGATATTTTGCAGATATGTGAGCAAAATACGACCTTACTTGACTTTACTTGTGCAAAGTACAGAAGGCATCTTTGATCAATTTTAAGCAAATCATTTTATAATTTTATGAAAAATAAGTTCGCAAAAAAGGCTTACTTTCTGTGGCTACCCATGCTAGATCGTTGCTTGACTGATTTGACTGAAAATAGCTGTCAATAAATAAACTCTGATGTCCAAATAGTGGCTCTAACTGGTTTTCTCAAGAAGAAGGACTATTTAATTTGTGAAAAACAGCTTTAGTAAAATGATATACCCATTACAGGTTTTTGTATGCAGTAACTAACAAGCGTCCCGTTTTTAGGCTACTGGGCATGAATGGGTTAAATTGATAGTTCATTGTTAATCGTAATCTTTGTCGGAAAATGCTCATATTTAAATGTGTCAAATTTTATCAATTTGTTTGCTTAAAGTCTTATCTCTGTTACTCTATCTTTTCAAAATTGAAAGAAAATGGCCATTTTGTGACAAAAAATTTGAATTTTGAGCTTTTTGGATTTTTAAAAATTTCAAAACCCTGCCTATGTGAATTCCAGTGCATCAAGGAAACTCTGTGCCAAGTTTGATGAAAATCCGACGAAAACTGGATTTTTATAAGGAACAAACACACATATACACATAATTCTGTGAAATTTAAAGTTTCATTCGACAAATCGAGAATATCCCCCCTCCCAAAAATTTAGCATTACATATCTTTAGATTTCGTGTCACAAATGATATTATTCAAATAAATACGCAACAAAATGGCAAACCTTTGCTCAAACTTTCTACTAAATGTATTTTTACTCTGCTGGCTGAAACTTTTATTTCGTGCTTTTTAATATAATTATGAGCGTGTATTTAACGGTAACTATTACAATGTTTTTCTTGTACTAGACTTCAACTTTCGAAAATCCATTATGATAAATTCTTCGGACGAAAATTTCTCTACATATCTTTGGATTACGAATCTCAAAATATATTATTCGAATAAATACGAAACAAAATGACAAACTTTCGCTCAAACTTTCTAATAAATGTATTTTTACTCTGCTGGCTGAAACTTTTATTTCGTGCTTTTTAATATCATTATGAGCGTGTATTTAATGGTAATTGTCACAATGTTTTTCTTGTACTAGACTTCAATTTTCGAAAGTCCATTATGATAAATTCTTCGGACGAAAATTTCTCTACATATCTTTGGATTACGAATCTCAAATAATATTATTCGAATAAATACGAAACAAAATGACAAACCTTCGCTCAAACTTTCTAATAAATGTATTTTTACTCTGCTGGCTGAAACTTTTATTTCGTGCTTTTTAATATAATTATAATCGTGTATTTAACGGTAACTATTACAATGTTTTTCTTGTACTAGACTTCAACTTTCGAAAATCCATTATGATAAATTCTTCGGACGAAAATTTCTCTACATATCTTTGGATTACGAATCTCAAAATATATTATTCGAATAAATACGAAACAAAATGACAAACCTTCGCTCAAACTTTCTAATAAATGTATTTTTACTCTGCTGGCTGAAACTTTTATTTCGTGCTTTTTAATATCATTATAAGCGTGTATTTAACGGTTAATGTCACAATGTTTTTCTTGTACTTGACTTCAACTTTCGAAAATCCATTATGATAAATTCTTCGGACGAAAATTTCTCTACATATCTTTGGATTACGGATCTCAAATAATATTATTCGAATAAATACGAAACAAAATGACAAACCCTTCGCTCAGACTTAAAAATCCACAAGAATAAATTCTTCTAAAGATAATTTCTCTACATATCTCAAATAATATTATTCGAATAAATACGAAACAAAATGACATCCTTCGTTCAAACTCTCTAATCAATGTCTTTTTACTCTGCTAGCCAAACTTGCATTTTATACGTTTTAATGCAATTATGAGCGTGTATTTAGCGTTAACTGCTACATCCCCCCCGTTCTGAACCTAAACTTTCTACTTCTCATAAGAATAAATTCTGGTAAAGGAATTTTCGTTCACTACATATCTTTGGATTACGTGTCCCATAGATGTAATACTATTCGAATAAATGCTGAAAAAAATGACAAACCTTTGCTCATTTTCAAAATGATATAAACTGATTTCTACAGATTAAAGCAAACGCATTAATGGCAGGGGGGAGGGGGGTTGTATTGTTCGGCCATTTTTTAAAAGCTTCCTCCAATCATCTTCCTTCATATTGACAAAAGTGTTTCCAGCCTGGTAACCATAGCAACCTGTATTGAGTACACGTGTGGAAAAAACAAATGAACAATAGCCCTAGTAAGATATTTCCTTTTTACGGAAGCGGTATTCTCGGAATTTTTCTCTCGGTTTCCCTTTTTTATCTCGCTCACAGACCTCGAGATAAATATCGTTGTTTATAAATAAGAGTGGGAGTTAAAACCGAAGGAAGTGAAACAAAGAAAACACTTTCAATCATAAGCTTTTTTTTTTTTTTTCTATGAAAATAGTAAATTGAGATTTTTATTTATACAAGTTTCTTACTGAATTTGTTTATAACTCTCTAGCTGAAGAAAATTTTAAATCTAACGAAAGAATTTTGGGTTCAAGCCTGGAAATTTCGACAGCCATTGAACGTCATTAAGAACACAAACGAATATTTTTCGGAAGTTTTGGGTGTATAGTTCATCAAGTCTTGGACGGATAAAGAAAATTCATTTAAAAAAAAATGTTTTAGATTTAAACTTTTTTTTTTTTTAGTTGCATTAATGCTATTTAAGTGTGCAACTTTTGTTGTTCTCGGAAAGATTTAGATAATTTGCAACTTCACGCCAGGCACAAGTGCAGCCAGAACTTACTTTTTGGGGGTTGAGGGAACAGTCATTTTCTGGATATAAAAAAGGCTGTAGGAGGCAAGGGCGGATTCAGAAATTTTTCAAGGGAGGGGCGATTATTATTACTTTTTACTCTGTATACTGCTTTTCAAATATTGATCACATAGGTTTTAGACTTCAATTCCGAAACATTTCCGGGGAGAGCCCAAATTTACCTCTTTCAACATCATTAAATCTCGTCTAAAATTTAGTTTTTCGAATTTTAATATTAAAAATTATTTAGTGGAAAGTCTTTCAAGCGAGGGGCGATCGCCCCCATTGCCCCTCCCTTGTATCCAACCCTGGTGGGAGGGAGGGTACCCTTAAAGACACCCCTGGAAGTTTTTTTTTTTTTTTTCATAGACGCCAGTTTCAGTTTCCGATGTAAGTGACCTTTTCAGCTAATTCTGAGCTAATATGGAAGAAAACTAGATTAATATAAATTGATGTTAGTGGATACGTATTAATGTATAGATAGATAAATAGGTAAATAGATAGGTATAAAGAAATACATATAATCTCGATAGATATAAAAGTACAGATAAAAACAGATTCTTAATAGATGGATAGATAAATATATAGATACTAGGTGGCTGCCGTTTCCTGCCCGCTATCGCTCAATGTTCTTATAAAAGAAAATATATTATGACCAACTAGCGTAGGTGAGATAGTCTTTTTGTATAATAAGAGTGGGAAATATTAAATTCCATAGCTTATCTTCAGCCTTGAGTAGCAAGCCGTCATTCTTTCACTTCACAGATCTTTCAAAACACACTCCCTAAAATTACAAAATTTCATAAGTAGTTTTCCTTTGAATAGCAATTACACGTTACAATGTAAAAGTAACTTACCATCTTCCTCCGTTTCTACTCAAAAAAGCTTCCGAAAACTTTGTAGGTTTATAGATCTAGCTCGTATTTTGTTTAAACAGTGCACTCTATAGGGGAGCAATAGAAGACAAGTCAAACTCCTTAGCACAGACAGCTGCCCATGAATAACAAAATAATACTTAAAAACTTTTTTCCCGAAATAACTTTCAGCTATGCGGTTAAAAAAAAATACATAAAGCGATTTATTTGTCAACCGATATCCAATTTTGTCCACTATGCTTTCTTAGCTTTCTTAGCTTTCATTCAGTTTTAAACTCTTTAAAAAAAATTCCCCCAGTTAAAACAATTTGGAAATCAAGAATTTTTCCGACAATATCGAAATTTTCATTGGTGTAACGCTTTATTGAGAATTGTCTAAATGTAAGCTTTCGTCCAAAGTTAATGGTAAATACTTTGTAATACTATTTTATGAAGTTAAAAATGCAAGACAACGTGTCCAAAAGTACAAATAAAATGTTTAAAAAGAGTTAGAAAAACTCTAGCAAATAGCTATTTTATGTCAGGAAACTTGTGTGACAATCTTCCGGCGCGCGTCATCAAATCATTCCATTTTTCATTAACTAAAATTTAATCACAAGACTTCATTGGGAAAATCGAATAAAAGGTCTCAGAGTTGAACAATATTTTGTGAAACCATATTTTTTCAATGTTTGAAGTTTTTGCACAAATCTTCGCATGCCATTGGTTATTGCTCTGGCTTGGCCAGAGCAGTAACTCCCTGAAAAAGATACATAAACAGATAGATAAATATATGTACTGCTGGCAGAGTGATAGACACACATCGATACTACTATTACATTTTTTTCGAGAAGGCAGTTCTTATTGGGGCTGTACTGTTACAAATTTTGTTTCTTCCTGAGAGGGGTTCTAACCCCCCACCCCTTTTCCCTCTCTTGCAATATACTGTGCATCGTGTATATTGTAAATCCTTATTCAAACGTTATTTTGCCGTCTCATTAACAACATATACAGCGCGAGTTGCATTTGTGAATCAGATTCATAACAAACGACATTCCCCCAATTCTTCCTGGCATACCACACCGTGCTCTTCTTTTTTCTACTCCTTCCACAGGCAGTTGATTTATTTATAAAGCGCGAAAGAGCAAGAAAAACTGGAACTCGCTGACAAAAATAAAACTGGAACTGCAAAACGAACAAGTGCAATGCTTATTTTGAGGCAGTAAGGATGAATCATCAGCACCTGCATAACTTTCAATATTGATTTTATTATAGGTTCGAAATCACGTTTTGCATTTTGTTTTTTCATTGTTGGTATGATAATTGAAAATATAGAGTTTATTCTTTTTATCTCGGTTTAATGTACGCTCACTACATTCCAGTTTTAATTATTTCCGCTTTTATAAGACGCAGGAATATCAAACAGTGCATTCTATCTGTAAATAAATAAATTATAATATGAAGTATTAAAAAAAAGGATTTGAACTTTGACTTTTCGAATTCAAATTACGTTTTTCGCAATGACGAATTACGATAGGTGTGTGTGCGTGTGCGTGTGTGTGTGTGTGTGTGCGTGTGTGTGTGTGTGTGTGTGTGTGTGTGTGTGTGTGTGTGCGTGCGTGTGTGTGTGTGTGTGTGTGTGTGTGTGTGTGTGTGTGTGTGTGTGTGTGTGTGCGTGCGTGCGTGTGTGTGTGTGTGCACTCCCTCGCCTGCATAATGCAGGGACCGCGGACCTCCTATTTTTTTCCTATTTACCAATTTTTTTCATTTTTTTATGTTTTTCCTGTTTTTTCCTATTTTTTCAATGCACGATTTTGCTTCCGCTATTTCTTCAAGAGTACTATACTTATCTAGAGTACCTGACGTACTGATCATCTGTGATTTTTTTTTTTTTTTCAACTTGAAAACTTTTTATGGGACCTCACTTTACAGTAAGATTTACAAGAAGGACTGCTGTGCCTGTAATGTTAGTTATTTTACACAGTGTACTTTCCTTTCATTGGATTAAAGCTTTGTAAAATAAACACCCATACGGACAAAAAAAGCAACAAAAACAAAAAAGTAAAGTGCTTTTTAAAGCTTATCAAGTCATCAGTGTAAATATTACGTTGTGTCGTGTCTTTCACGTCAGTTGTTTGAATTTCATTCGTACATCTGTCCACAGTCACCAGGGGAGACTAATTTTCGAACTCATCCTCGAAATATATATTATACATGATGTCTGTATTGTGGTTAAATCAAGTTTCATTATTTTTTTTCTTTTGTTTCAGATACATCCGACGTTGGATGAAAACAAAAGGGAAAAGGTACCTTTCTACAAATCAAAATAATGTCTTCGTAGTTTTGTACCGAAAAGGGATTTTATTAACATTGCGGTAAAGCTGCAAGCCAGGTACATATAGTAAAAGATGTATTCAAACGATTTTATTAAAGTTCTTTATATTCTTGAAAAAAAAAATTTCCACATCAATCACACAGCTCTACTACTCTTACGGCAGTGCAGAAATAATGTGTGTTCCCTTTCAATTTCAAATGTTTTATTAACACGAAAAGGGTATTGGCAGGCTGTTGACATTTCCCACAGAAAAAACACTTTTAAAAGTTAGATAAATCATTGGTAAATTCATATATTTCTACTTTAGATATGATTAAAACAAAAGATAAACGTGAAATGTATCCCAAATCTCTGTGTCAATATCACATTAAAGTGTTTAAAATCGACTTCAAAATTTCATACACAGTACTAAAAATAATTATTAAAATGTAGGAGGTTTTAAATTTACTATATTTTTAAAACGGACTTCAAATTAAAAAGTAATGTCTTTTAGTCTCACGTAGATTTAAAAAGCCCCTTAGAGATTCAGAACTTCTCACAAATTGTCCGGAAAATTTGTGATTGGGAATTTTTAATAGCTGTCAAAATATTGGGTCATTTAAAAAGTCTCCGCGCTTTTTTCCTAAGTTTTTGAGTAAGAATTTTTTTATTTGAAAACTAATTTTAATCTAAGTGCATATGCTCATTATTATTTATGACCTTTGGCTATTCCCTCTGTAGCTGCATAATTTCATTGGTGTAAAACTTCTGAGGTTTATCGGCGAAAAACTTAGACAAGTGATATTCAGCGACTGTTCACTTAGCCAATTTTTTGCCATCAAAAAAATTTTTCAAAGACTGAAACTAATGATAATCGAAATTAGCAAGGTTCGGCCTATACGTTAGATGCACCATAAGTTCATAATCAAGTTTTTTCGATTTATTCTAAATCATCAAAGATGAGTGTGGCTTAGCATTATCATGGTGTAACACAACTCCTTTTCTGTTGGCCAATTCTGGTCGCATTTTCTTGATTGCTTCATTGAAGCAGTTGAGTTATGCACAGTAGAGGGCAGAATTCACTGTTGCCCCAGGTTGTGTCAGTTCTTTATGAGCAATGCCCTTCCATTTCTACGAAACATCTTTTTTCCATCAATCCTGGATTTGAATTCGTTTGTGGTGAGTCACAGCCCTTTACCGAGATCGCATGCATTTCATTGTCTCGTATCTAATCCATTTTTCATCTCCTGTAATAATTTGCTTCAAAAAGAATCGATTTCGGATCTCCGTAGAAGCGTTTTACTGATGGTAGCTCTGTCGATCAATTTTTTTTTTTTTTTTTTTTTTGGTAATTCTTATGTCACCCAAACATGGAGCTCCTTTGAGCAACCTGTTCTCTTCAGAGGATCCCAAACTGTCATGTGGTTGATGTTAAGTGTCTCCTCCATCTTTTAAGCGTTTACGCGTTGGTCCCGCTAAACCAGTTGAAAAACTTCATCGACTTTTTCAGTGAATAGCCGACCAGAGAGAAGTGCATCTTTGACATCGAAATTTCCGGAACGGAACCGAGTATACCTCTTTTAATTACGGCGTTCAATCATTGCATCCTTACATAACATTTTTTAAAAACATCGGCCGTTCTTGTGACATTCTTATCTTTTTTGCAGTAAAAAAGCATTACCTATCGTATTTTTTCAGATATTTCAGTCATTTTTAAAGCGCTATAACTTTTTACTCGATTGGCGAAATACTTGAACGTGGTGTCAAAAAGGTAGCCTGAAATGCCACCTTTCAAACGAATACTCATATAACGCAAATGGATTAGTGTTGCTCGAAATACATACGTCAAACCATCTGGTTAGAAACAAGAAGTTCTGTCAAGAACTAAACGAGCCTACTTTCCCGTACATCGACATCGGCATTCTAGCATCTAATCAATATTCTCTTAAATATCTGAAACTGAAAATTATGTCAAACATACCTTTTTAGCACTTAGAGCTGATTTCGAAAAGCAAAATATACCCCTTTCATCAGATGAAATAGACACGTAAAAAGTAATTAACGAATAAATAAAGTTTTGTCGCACCTTTTAAAGAGTGTAACTGTTACAGTTCCTCCGTAGAAAAAATCCTCCATTGTTTTCAAAAAAAAAATAATAATAATAAAAAATAAATAAATAAATAAATAAAAGTACAAAGAGCATCAAAACACATTTTATCAAAGAAAGAAAAAAAAGAAAAAAAAAGCTCGTCCGTTAATAAAATGTCTCGAATTTCACTTTTAATCTGTTACCAGTTGTTAAATATAAATAAAGAATAAAATGTTCTCGTGAATGAAAAATTTTTGTTACAAAAAAAACATCGTCTGCCAAAAAAAAAATAATAATAATAATAATAAATAAATAAAATAAAACAAATGAATAAATAAACAAAAAATCGTCTGTACAGTCAGTCATTTTTTTTTTCTGAGCCTGCATTTCCGCCATGTTTGCGGAGTCGGAGTCGGAATCAGAGTCCTCACAGAAGATTACTCAGAAAAGTACGTTACAAACATTATTTATCAAAACCATTTTCTTACAAAGTTAGTTTGAAGGAAATCCGACTTTAAGTTCAGGATCAACATTCAACTTAAATTCCCCGTAGACGCTAATGTTATTTTTTTTTTCTGAACGGTTCAATATTGAACGAAAAATGGTTCAAATCAAAAAGCGAAATATGGGAATGTATGGGAAAGCCTCTCCGAGATCTTTCAAACAAAAAAAAAAGTTTATTCCATTCGGACGGTTCACTCAAAAGTTATTAGGTGGGGAAAGGTTGCTTGAACGGTTCAATGTTGAACGAAAAAGTGTTCAAATTGAAAATTTAAATACGGTAATGAAGTATCCTTGCTGAGATCCTTCGAACAAAAAAAAGTTTATTTAAATCGGACTGTTCACTCAAAAGATATTAGGGGTGACAGCTTGATTGAGCGGTTCAATGTTGAACGAAAAATTGTTCGAATCGAAAATGTAGATACGGGAATGAAGTATCCTTGAAAAGATCTTTCGAACAAAAAAAATTTTGTTTAAATCGGATTGTTCACTCAAAAGTTAGCATTGCGGGACCGGTTGTTTGAACGGTTCAAAGTTGAACCAAAAATTGTCTAAATCGAAAAATCAAATATGGGAATGAGCTGCACTCGCTGAGATCTTTCGAACAAAAAAAAATTTATTCTATTCGGACGGTTCACTCAAAAGTTATTAGGTGGAGAAAGGTTACTTAAACGGTTCAATGTTGAACCAAAAGTGTTCAAATTGAAAATTTAAATACGGTAATAAAGTATCCTTGCCGAGATGCTTCAAACAAAAAAAAGTTTGTTTAAATCGGACTGTTCATTCAAAAGTTATTAGGGGTGACAGCTTGATTGAGCGGTTCAATGTTGAACGAAAAATTGTTCAAATCGGAAATGTAAATACGGGAATGAAGTACCCTTGAAAAGTTCTTTCCAACAACAAAAAGTTTGTTCAAATCGGACTGTTCATTAAAAAGTTAGTATCGCGGGACCGGTTTTTTGAACGGCTCAAAGTTGAACCAAAAATTGTTCAAATCAAAAAATCAAACATGGGAATGAGCTGTACTCGCCGAGATCTTTCCAACAAAAAAAAGTTTGTCCAAATCGGAATGTTCATTCAAAAGTTATTAGGGGGGGGACAGACAGACCGACCGACCGACCGACACACAAATTCCCCATCTCAATACCCTACTTTCAAATTTTTAATTTTTCGATATTCATTTTACCTTTTTATTTTTTAACTTGGCGATATTTTTTGGACTTGGCGATATTTTTTTAACTTGGCGATATTTTTTGGACTTGGCGATATTTTTTAGATGCATTAAGCTACTTTTAATAGTTTTTTCGTCTTTCTTTTATTTTTAACGGGAAAGTAGGCTAAAAAGCGCGAGGACTTTTTAAATGACCTAATACTTGTATGATTAAAAGGAAAAACATGGGGCGCAAGTTCTACATAACTATAAGAGGTGTAAAGATAGTAATCCATATGAAAACTTGCACCATCATTTAATATTATTTGCAGCGCAATAAAATTCTCAGTTAAATTTTAATGCAACTAATTAGCTTTTACTCGAACCCCAGGATTTCACTTTTAATCGGCTTTGACGACTATTAAAAATTCCCAATCACGCATTTTCCGGACAATTTTCAAAGTTTTATTTTGTTAAGTTTTTTTTTTAATCATGCCTAATGATCCTTTTGATTAGATGTTTTGTATGTATGATACGTGTGATGCTTGCATTTATCATTCGTTAAAATTGAGATTTGATAAATTGAAAACTTCCCCTCTCCCAGAAATTTTTATTCAAAGCGACCCAGGGTTCATACTATTGTTCATTTTCTATTCTTATTTCAAAATACAATATACCATTTTTTTAAAGCTTTTTTGCAACAAAACACATAAAAACATTTCGAACGTTTTCAAGTTTCCAAGTCGGCAAAAAACTTTTGAATGCCTTATCATTTCGTATGGAAGAGTGGAAGCAGCGAGAATTTGAGATAACAACACCTATTACAGTCAAACCGTTTTTTGTAGCAGTTTATGAGCATAACCTCTCTTTTGTGTCATTATCGATAAGAGAACAATGAAACATGTACTCATGTAACTTGTTAGGTAAGGAATGACTAATTCCCGCGTGCAACGAACCGTGCAATTCGAAGTTTCAGTTTCAGTCCCTGTCGATGCGCGGACGATTCTGTTTCGCGATTCCGATGATACATAGAGATATCAATCAAAAGTTTTTGGGGCATGGATAATAGAAATAAACAAGGAAATATTTGCTGGCTTTTAGTTTTGTTCAGTGGTCAGTAGTGAGTAGTGGTAGAGTAGTGAGTTGCGCGAAACAAACAAATACTAGTTTGTAGCGATTTTTAAAAACTATACTTTTAAATTTATAATTGAAAAAAAAAAATCGAATCTGGTGTAATCGAATCTGATACGTGCAAATCTTGCACGAAAACACCAGCGGACGCAGTGAGAAATAAGAACTATAAAAATGTGAGCTGATCTTAGATACATCATTTTGACGCCATACATTCCATCTGTTTGACGTCATTGGTTTATTTGGCATCATAATTTTCGTATTCTGACAAATAATTTTTAGAATCCTAAACATTCCCTTTTAAGAAATTATTAGAAATTTGAAATTGTAAAAAAAAAAAAAAAATCTTAAAAGGACAAATTCTTCGTAATATTCCGTGTCCAAATAAGTTAGTTTAATAATCTAAACCACTTTTCGAATTTTTTCGGTCAATCCTCAAACGGAGTATGCATTTTTATTTTAAATTTATTTTTTAAAAAGTAGCGAAGTAGCGACAACATTGCAAAAGTAGTTTGTAGTTGCTACATTTTTTTAAAAAGTAGTTGTTGTAGTTAACTACATTTATAAAAGTAATTGTAGTTGTAGTTCGCTACAAAACAAATGTAGTTTTTCCAACCACTAGTTTTGTTCGTCTGTGAGAGGAAATTGTTTTCCGAGACTTTCGATAATAATTTCCAATTTGAATAACAATGCGTGCAATTGATATGTTACAACTCCCGATCACACAATCACCTGTTCAGGTAAAATCAGTAGCCAGATATTTGATTAGATATTGCCCATAACATTGGAAAAGATTTACTTGAATTGCGTCGGCAGTTGCATCTATTAGGCTATATTCAAATGTGATATATTTTCCCTATTTTACTTTAAAATAGTGACAGGACGGCTGATTAAATTCATTTACAAAAATGGTATTTTAAAGTTTCTACTTAAACATTTCTTTTTTAAAGTCAGAAATTAAGGTTATTCAATGTTTCAAGGGTATCTGCTCAAAGGTATTTATTTATTTCTTAATCATTGATTCATTTTCTGCACCACATTTAGAGAATCTTGTCATTATATTTGTTTATAATTAGTCTCTCATTCTCCACAATATGGAATTGTACAATTAACCATAATATTGAAAACATTAAGAGCATACGTGTATATGATCCCCCTTCTCCTCAATCTTTTAACTGTTTTTAATTTTTTTTCTAGTGGATTTAACTGTTGTTAAGTAAACCTTATGTCATGATAATTCACTTTAAATCAATATTTTTCATAATTTAAAGAAATTTGCAAGAAATTAAAGATAAAAAAGGCAGTGTAAAGCACTAAAGAAACACTATAGCTTTGTTTCAAGTATGTTTTCGATCGCTTTCTGTCGGATTGTATAAAACCGAAAATATCTTTCCGTGAATTCTCCATCAAGCAATAGAGAAGAGAAGTTTCGACCAATCAAATATTCCAACCTTGACTACTAGATATTATTAAGATACTCACAAAACACAAAAATTCACCATCGCCGAATTTCATAACACAATGATTGCTTTTTAATGATTTAAAAAAAAAAAAAAAAAAAACACGTACGAAAAAAAAGCGCGCCTCGAAAGCGAAACCAGTGACGTCTGATGGCTCTAATTTCAGCCTTTCACCCGCAAAAATTGTACTGCAGCTATACCATCTTTTAATTGCAAAGTTTTTTTTCCTTCCGTTATCAATTAGTTCAAATCTATTAATTCAATATGGAAATAGGATTTGCCGAAGGGCAATCGGCAATCCAATAACCTGTCCGCGATGATTGCTGACAGGTTATTAGATTGCCGATTAGATTACCTTTTGCGGTAAAAACCATATTCAAATTTCAGAGGCATTACTTTGTAATTATAACCCTTGGAAACAGCGCTAAGAAAGAACGTTAGCCGGTTTCCGAAAGCCGGTTTCCGCTTGCCCGATAGATAAGTTTCTCGCTAAAGTTTGGCACTTCGCGGTCGAAGAGCGAAAAATCCACCAGTTCCATGAAGTAATAATATACTTCAAAAGTTATTTATAGAAAATCTACTTCTCGTATCGAAAAATTTTTTTCACCGACGATATTCGTAAGCGTAACTCAATTATTTAAGAATAAAATTCAAAAATCGAAAACTTCTCTATTTCTTTTGGTATAAAAATAATAGCTTGTAAAAATAATTACCTATCTACTTATTTATATTCCCTTAACTAACTTCACTCATAGTCTTTTTTTTGTTTAAATGTTACCATCCAACTTTACCAAACGCATCCATTTTTATTTCTTTCGTGATGATTTATGATCGATAGTGAGAAACCGAAATAATGTTTTTTAAAGATTCGGATCATTAGCACAATTAATGACTTTTATGGGACATTAAGTCATCCTCCGACGGAATTTGAAGGATTTATCATTTCCAATTTCCCCCCTCCAGCCACTTGATTGCATATGAAAGTCATTTATTCCAAAATGCTTTTTAAAAAAATGAACTGCCATTTACCGCTTTGAATGAAAAAAAAAAAATTCTTACATGTAATTTTCATGAGCTTGATTGCATATGAAAATCGTCAGCTTTTTTCTTCCTGAACAGAATTCCTTTTTGTTTCATTGCAAAAAAAAAAAAAACTTCTGTAAAAAAACAGACTTAGGTGTGCCCCCTGCAAGATTTGAAAGTGCGCCAGTCCCCTGTAACTCATAATGCCAGAAAAAGCATTATGAGTTACAGGGGACATTTTTTAAAAATCGTTTAATAGGGGGTCTATTAAACGATTTTTAAAAAATGTCCCCTGTAACTCATAATGCTTTTCTGGATTATGCGCCCTTAAACCTCGTGCTGCGGGCCGCTATGTACGCCTCTGTATATGCATGTATGTACAATTGTACATATATATTATATATGTGTGTGTGAGAGTGTATTTTAAAACAGAAAAAATCAAAATAAAACACACAAATCGCAACAAAAAAAGAAGAGGAAAAAAAACCCTACTAAGCGTTTGGGGTTAAATAATATTCTAAAATATACGGAAATACAATTGCAAGTACAAGATGGTTACCTGGCACAAAAGAAATGGGAAAAAAATAACAAATAATAAACAAATAAATAAATAATAAACAAAATGAACGAATAATAAACAAAATAAATAAATAAACAAATTATAAACATTAAAGCTACATGAGCGTCAAAAGCTGACGACTATATGAATTACGCAGCAGACACAATTTTTCACTTAATTATTGAGCTCATGTGAATTTCATTTGTAACACCATGGCGAACATAAGAAAAAAATCCCAAGTACAAAAGGTCGGACGGACAAATGATCCATATTCAATAGGTCAGGCGGAAAACATACATGTAAAATCTGATCCTCAGTAAAATTGAATCATATGTAAGCTTTCCCTCATCCAGTGGCGCACCCATGGAGGGAGCTAAAAGGGACCTAAGCCCCTCCCAGAGACCAGAAGCAATTCAGAAAAGATCGTGAAACCCTTGACTAGACCAAAAAGAAAAGAACTAAAATTCAGTTTTTTTTTTTTTTTTTTTTTTTGCCTTTAATTTTAGAAACTGTACAAAATGTTTTCTATTTACAATACAACTGTTGCAGAAATGTTCATCTAAGAGGCTTATTCACCACTGAGGTGCTAATCTCTTTTCATTATTATTTTTTTTAAATAATATTGCTGCAGGTTCTTTATTCAGTGCTCTTTCTTATCATAATTAAGTATAAGTTGCTATATGTCTTTAAAAATGTACAAATTTAAATTGATTTTATTGTTCTATAGATAGAAAGAGAGAGAGATAAAACCACTGAGAACAGGAAAGTGCCCTATTTGATTCTCCCCTGAAAGTTTATAAAATCGGCTCATTAATTAACATAAAAACTTTGCCCTCGTCAATAAAAACCAGTTTGCAATTTGGATACCTTTGTAAATTTATCAAAGCAGAAAATTTTAGACTTTTTTTTTAACCTCAAAATTTCATAAAAATTAAAATTTTAACTTTTTTTCTGAACCTTTTCCTATTCAAAAAATTGTCGAATCAGCAAAATATTTGAACTGTTTCTCTCACCTTCTTTCTCCTCAACCATATATAGCCATCATTCCTCATGCCCCCACCTCCTCTGAGGAGTCGTTGCTCACCTGAATTATAAGCTTCACAAAACTTTTTCCCGCTTGAAATCCTGTCAGGAGAAAAAAAAAGTAAGAAAGAAAAAGCACAAAATATCTTTTTGTTCTTTAAATTCACCGCTAGATGTCAGTGCACAATTTTAACCGTGGCATTGCGGCAGAAGCAGACTCATGGGATACTATCACTTCCGTTTTTGTGTGATATTATGATGTGATACGTTTTCAACTATTTACTGCTCATTCATTCATGCTGCAGCGTTTGTGTTTATTTTAAGAACAGGTATCGAATTTCAATCACTTTTTAGCTGCTGATTATTATTTACTTTTAAGTGTTTTATGCTTTTCTTAGGTTACTTATTTTTTGCTTTTATGTAGCTGGTGTGGAGTTCAAATTTTCGAATCGGATTACACGCTTATTGTGGATTACAAATTTCAATCTTGCGTGTGTCTTAATTAAGATACTCAACCGATAATCGAATGAAAAAAAGTCGTATGCCTTTTTTTTTCTTTTTCCTTCTTCTTATTTTAAGCATTATAATTTTAAGTAAGATTGCAAAGCTCAAGGTTACTTGGGGTGCCATGCGCGGGATGTTTAAGATTCGTTGACAGAAGCACTGGGCAGTTGCATACTTAGAGTAATACATTAATTCTGTGTTTACAGCCTGTATTCAAAACTAACCAATCCATTTATCTTTTATGTAATATTAATAAAACAGTACTGTTTATGTCCTTTCAAAAGGTTTTAATAGGTTGTTTCTTTTAAATATATTTTTAATCTTTTTTTGTTTTCTTATATTAAGTGCTATATTTCTATTTAACGTGTATGCTTCATGTTTAAATTTTTGTGAAACTGAATTTTGAAGCCATTGATGGAGTTGTGTCTCTTTAAAATCACAAAATTTTTGTAACTTCTGTTGTAGTTGCTATTATTTTTGTCTAAAACCATAGATTTTTTTT
Source organism: Uloborus plumipes (assembly GCA_038373865.1). NCBI lineage: Eukaryota > Metazoa > Arthropoda > Arachnida > Araneae > Uloboridae > Uloborus > Uloborus plumipes. Next base: position 25,388 of record JAXGGA010006301.1, read on the forward strand.
TACCGGCTTTTATTTATGTAATATATATTTAAAATATTTTATTTCTTCCACAGTCAACTTCATCGTGTAAATTCATTTCATACAACTTTTTGCTGTGATTTAAGAAAACCAACAAAACAACGACATGGCGTTTGCTGGCCTCAAAAAGCAAATTAATAAAGCCAATCAGGTATTGTAATATATTATACTACTTCTCTGTTTGCAATTTATTATTAATAAAATTGCTTCTACAGCTGATTTACATTTTTAATTTTGTAACATTAAAAATGCCCATTTTTATTAACTAATGAAACAAAGTACTGTCGGCCCCGCTTAACCGAATACTGTCGGTTCTGAGAAATATTGTTCGATTCAGCAGGGTATTCGATTAAACGGGATATTTAACATTGCGTCAACGGCATGGGAAATTTTCGGTTCCAAGATATTTTATTCGTATAAGCGGGGTATTCGTTTAACCGTTACCCGATTAAGCGGGGATTACAGTGTCACAAAATGAAATTTTTAAAAATTTACCTATATTGTGTCAATTTTTATGCTAAAGGATTTTTTTTTTTTTTTTTGTACAGTGCTTTTAATTACATCAACAGTTTGAAATTTTCATTAATTCTTCTACACAAAAAATTGTACAAAATATTTTTGATCAAATCTTTGTCAAGGTGAAGTAATAAAAAATTGTTGATGTTTCTTAAAGTCAAAAGAACTAAATAAAGCACGTAATTGATATGCTGTATTTGCTATTATGTCTTAACTTTATAAAAATGCCACAATGAAATATTCAACCCTTTAAGCGCCCTGTATTAAACTTTAGGCACCCTTAATAATTTTTGTTTTGTCCTCCAAGTAATCAAGTTAGATGGTTTGAATTCAACTTGAGTTGAACATATAAGCTAATAATTTTATTGGTATTTTTTCCGATATTTTGTACATTAAATTCACACAGTGAAATGTCTAAAAGGGCCACTCAAAGGGTTAAGAAGCAATAAAGCTTATGCAATATACCAACAGACTATTTATGTCATCCAGAGCTTTTCTGATAGAATCAAAATGGAAAGAAACCTCATTTGAGTTTCTTAGCTAAATTATAAGAATTATGATAAAGGTATAAATTGAGTAATGTAATCTCGACTGCATCATACCTTTTCAAGCAAAATAACTTAATAATTGCATCATAGGCGGCTGGTGCACAGACGAAGTGGGGAGTCGAGAAATGGGGTGGAGGCATCATCTTCATCAGCTGTTTTTTTTTTTTTTTTGGGAAATTTTGTTATATGATTGGATTTTAACGTTACTGATTAAATGACCTATAAAAAATTTCTAAGAAATGACTCAAAAATTGACTGAAGGCCACCATAGACTCCCCATTCCGGTTCAAGCTCAATTTTTATGAAATAAGATGAAAAATAGTCTATTTTGAGGAATATTCAACTTTTATTTTTGTGAAATCAATCAATCCATTGAGTAAAATAGTCATTCTTCCATTGAACATTTCTTTTCAACTCTGAAAAGTGAGGGAGCAAGGTCCCTTTACTTTTAGAAGTGAGGGGGCAGTCTCCCCCCCCTTGCCCCCTGTACAAGCCACTTACTTTTAAATTTGTAAAGAAATAGTTTCTGCACAATACATTAATTAATAATATATGCATTGATGTTTCTTAATTTAGTTTAATCAATTTCTCCATGAGGAATTAGGGACATGAGGATTAAGACATTCTTGCAATATGAATAAATATATGAAAGCTGGGTCTTTATAATAACCTAATCATAAAAGAGACCTATAAGATTATTAAATGGGATTTCTAATTTAGACTATGATTCCCTGCTTAGAGTGCTTAATATGCAGAGTCTTGAGCGTTAAGCAAAGGAGAGTCAGAGGGGACCTGATTCAAAAGCTTTTTGAAAATCAATGTTAACAACATCTACACATTTTTTGTTATCTAAAGCGATAGAAATTAAATAAATTAACAGCACATGATGATTTTTTTTCCTGAAACTACATTAAAAGCACTAAGCAAAGGAGAGTCAGAGGGGACATGATTTAATATCGAGGTGAAAGAGGTTACTCGGCTAAATTTGAAACTAGTCAACACAGCACTATTTTCTAAGAAGTTCATAATATTAATTCTGATCAACATTTCAAAAATTCTGTATTACCTTTAGACCCTTTCTTGAAAGCAGCGTAATCTTAGCGCCCAGTTCTCTGAAGCTATTCAAGTCTCAAGCTAGCCAGAAAATTAGGAAAATCGCCATTTTAGCTGGGTTGTGCGCACTTGGAATGGTTTACCGGAAAAGGTTGTGATGAGCAAATTGGTAGCTTTAAAAGGGCCATTGATCTTCATTAGGAACTATAAATTGACCAAGACCAGCCTAACTGGACCCAGAAACTGTTGCTGGTTGTTACATTAGTATTTGTAATTTGTTTCATATTCATTGGGACAATGTTTCTAGTTGATACTGCTCATTATCATAGCATTGGGGGAAATTATATAGGGTTTAATATTAAAAGGTATAGTAATTGGCTTAAAGCATTGAAAAATACTTTGTATGTCTTCATTTGAATTAAATTGGTAAATAATGTTTCTGTACTCTAGATCAATTGGCTTTAAAGGATCCTAAAAGCAATTTTATAAAGGAGAAAAGAACTCAGTTGTGCAAAATTTTAAGAGAGAGAACCCATTTTCCTCTCCAGTGCCCATTCAATTCATATTTCTGCATCTGTCCCTGGACAGTTAAAAAGAAATGAGTTGAAAAATCTGAAGTAACTATTCAAATAAAATTCAATGTGTTTGTGTATGTGCTTGTCTTTGTAGACATTGTGTGCTTATTATGAGAGGAACCACACAGTTACTAAATTGCACTTTAGAGGGGTTCTCTATAAAGTATAAAGTTTATGAAATATACTATTAGATGTTCTTTGTTTTGAGTGATAAATAAAATAGAACTATACCAGAAAACAAATAGCATCTATCAATTTATCTTGATAAAAGTTTATTGTAATGAATAAAAGAATTAATTGAATTATCATTCAGTGTGTTAAATATCTTAATATAATCAATGCTCTCATTATTTTATATCTATTAAATGATTACTAATTTGTGTTATCATTTTTTTCTTTACTTTGTAGTACATGAGTGAAAAGATTGGAGGGGCTGAAGGCACCAAGTTCACTGAGGAATATACAGAAATGGAAAGGGTATAAATAATTTTATTTGCTGATTTTACTATTTGTTTTAAGTCTGAAGACTTCCGCCAATATGCAATTAATTTTTCAACATGTTCTAGATTTGATGGAAAGATTTAATCCTGGGGGGGGGGGGTCAAAGGGTGCTCATCCAAGATGGTGGTCAATTGACCCCCCGAAATGATGGGCCTGCTGCCTGCCCCTTTTTTGCAATGGTCCCATTTCATAAATTCTAATATAATTTTCTGAATTTTAAAGCTATCTTTTCTATTGTTTGCTTATTCACATATGTAATGCATTTAAAATTTTCCTTTGAAAGCTTTTAATACAAAATAAAGATTAAACTGAAATGAAGTTGTAGTGTTTGCTCTCTTATTTATAGGCAAGCGTAATAGGGTAACCAGGCATAACATTCTTCCCAAACTAGCTTTAAAATATTTTTTAATTTGGAGTTAACTCTTTAGAAATCGACAAAAGGAGAGAGATTTAAATCCTGGAATAACATTGTGTTACATTTTGCTGGTAAACATATGTTTTCTGTAATGGTAGTGTGCTTTAAACTTGTGTTCTTGTGATAGAAAAGACAATATCGTTCCTTTCAGCCATAGTTTTCACTTGAATTATCATCTTTCAAACAAGAACATGTTATTATTTTGGTTGGTGTGGAGCTGACAAAATTTTGTATTTCTTATTTATAAATTTTGCACTTTAGATAACTTTAAGTTTCTTGTATACTTAATTCTACAAAATTTTCCATGGACGTACACTTGGAACCCATCTTCTGAGGTTAGTCTAAGGTACCAGTGTAGTATTTAATTCTTCTCTGGAGTACTACTTTAATGCTGTATTTACACTCTGCTTTTACTCTGCTCTTACTAGATTAGAATAGTGATAATGTAAAGGTTTTTCTTTTAAATTAATTATACTTGGTTCAATAGTTTGCATTATATATTTTTTGTATGTAATAGAAAATTCTCTTTTGGCATTAAAATTGTAATTTTATATTCCAGAGCTATTTAAGTAGAATTTTATTTGATCATGGGAATTTTTGTTTGTTGTTATCAAAATTGTGTTTCACTCATTTTTATTATTCTGTAGAAAACAGATTTGACAAATGAATTGGTGGAGGACCTTCTTTTAAAGACTAAAGAATATTTACAACCAAATCCAGGTAAATATTGTTTTCTAAATGTCTACTCTTTTGTCTTACTTCATTAAAAAATCTGATTAGAACACTTACTTAAGTGCCATTATAAAAGTTTTGCATTTTTTAATAGATTTTTTTTAAACTTTATTTACTGTTATCACAAGCTAATATTTTCATGAATTCTAATTTTTATTCTTTTTAGCGCACAGTTCATGTGAGAAACATTTTTTTCTGTCTTTTAGTAGAATGCTGTGTATTTCAAAACTGATTTTGTAGCTTTCTCTTATTTTCTTTTTTTTTTTTCCTTTTTATTTTTCTAATCAAAATCTAGCATTGTATGCAAATAGTTCTTTTCAGCTCTTGTGTATGTTAAGGTTCTAAATTCTTTACCGTGATATCAATGATTACTTGAATCAGTGACTTTTTGTCCCTTTTTTTCGACAGCCTCAAGAACAAAGCTCATGGTTAGTTCAAAATTACGTGGTGGTGCCAAAGCGCATGCTTATCCTCAACCTGAAGGCACATTAGGTGAAGCAATGGTGAAATTTGGAAAGGATTTAGGCGAAGAGTCACCTTTTGGTAACAAAAATTCTTTATTTAGTAAAAACCAATTTATTGTGCTGCTATTCAAAAAAGCCGGTTAAGTGTCTCGTCATGAGCAAATTTAAGATTAAGATTCTGGGGAGGGAATTTTTTTATTTATAGTAATATTAATAGTAATTATTTAAGGTAATCCAAAAATAACTAGATGAGAACCCCTCCTTGAAATTCACCTATGTTTGTTAACTCTATGTTGCAGGCACTTTTGATATTAATTAATCACCATATAAAAATGATCTGCAACCTTTGACTGAGGTAAAATTAATGTATCATGAATACATGAATGTTTCATGATTTTGTACTCAAGCACAAAAGTTTTGACAGCTACAGGCTCTTGGCCTAACTAAGCTGGTCCTTGTTAGTTTATCAACCCCTAATTCAGTTCTAGAGTACTCTTAAAACTATTCAATACATTTAAAGTTATAGCTGTTTTTAGTAAACTATTCGAAATGCCTGAATCCCAGTTAAAGTAGTATTTTTTTCTAATGACAAATTACCTTAGAAAATATAAAAGTTTTTTTTTTAATGCAGTACACTATTTTATGTCCAATGCACATTTGATTTGCTAAAATATCCATTTTTATGATAAATCACTTTAACTCTCATTTTAAAGAGAAATCATACGTAGCAGTCAAAATCAATAATGTTGGACTGACATCCTTTATTAGTTTACTTGTTTTCTAAGAGAAGTTATTTCAGTAGTTTAAAAAAGTGTTGCTAATTTGCTATTTACAGTTAAGCTATGAAGCTCATTGAAAAAAATTCTTTCTGATTAAGATTTACTAAAAATATGTTTTAACTAAATGTAGAACTTTTTCAGTTTCTGGACTACTTGTTTGAGCACTTAATATTTTTATTCTGATTAATAAAGAATGCTATGTTTCATTTAGTCTAGATTCACTCGCTTACATTTTATGCGAAGGAAATATTGTAAGAATATTAACTTTAGTATAAATTAAGTAAGAAATATAGGTATACTAAAAAATTCAAGGTATTTTTATTAGGAGATTCAAATCTTGTCTTGTTGTCCTGTTCCCAAATATCTGTTGAAAGCTTTTTTATTTAAAAAAGCTTATTTATTTGCTTTAGTTAATGTTCAAATTCTTCTTGTATAAATACATAATTGATTGTAACGTTTTTTAACTGCATTGAAATTTTGCATCCATTTAATAAGTAGGAAAAAGTGTTATGATATATTTTTTCATTAAAAAAAAAGCTTTGAGAAGTTGGGATATTGCTAAGAAGTTTTAAGGATATTCATTGAACTTTCATGAAAATTATGTCAATTAAAAACTGAGCATGATATGAAGTTAGTGTTTCCCTTAAAACTGTTGTAGGTTTTGAAAATGTGTTATTCTATTTAGTTAGTGATATTTTTTTAATGTAAGCAACAATGTATTCAAAGTGATTTTGGATATATATCTTCCCTTTTTCAGGCTTGAGTTTAATTGAATGTGGTGAAGCCTTAAAACAAATGGCTGAAGTTAAATATGCTCTTGAAGATAATGTGAAACAGAATTTTCTTGAGCCTCTGCATCATTTACAAACGAAAGATCTTAAAGATGTCATGGTAATGTTTTTAATATATATATGTGTGTGTGTTATGAAAGGAAGGGAAAATTAAACTTGAATCTTAAGTTAAAGGAATTGTAATTAACTTAATTTAAATTTTCATCTTGTAGTAAAAATAGTATGATGAGATCAGCTTAAAACAATAGTCTTTTGATTAAAACTGGTTTATGAGGCAATATCAATGAGCTTATGTTAAAGATATAACTTTTTTTTCTGATATTCAGTATAATGTGGGAAAAATTACGTAGTAAAGTATAAATTTTTTGCTATTTGCAAGTGTACTATCAAGAAAGATAAAAACGAACATTTTGCTATGCATCCAATGTCTAGGTTATGCGTATTTTTAAACAATTGAAATTTGAGATGGCACAAAGAGCACTTTTGCCAGAAACATCGAATACCGAAACTTTGGCTGCCGCACATATTGAAGTTTTTGCTTTGAATGCATAATAAATGCAAACAGTATGATACTGTACTCCATAAGTTTTAATATTCTTGATGTTGCACAACCCTTTTTGCTTACTGTCTCATTTGTAAATTAATTCTGCTAATCAAAGTATTTATTTTTATTTTGTACTGGTAAAAAGCAGGCATTTTTCTTTTCTTTTTTGTTTAATTATAAATAACACAAAGCATTGTTTGGAATATGAAAGCATGTTCTACAGCTAAAATGATGCTTATTATAAAATGAAGTGATGTGATCAAATATTAAATTTCAAAATAATGTAACTAGATATTAGCTGCTATTTACATCTTAGTATTATAATAGATATCTAAACATTCTATGTGAAATCAGAACTTAATATCTTTTATCAAAAGTGGAACTGCAAGGAATGGGCACTCTATTCATATTTAGTTTTATAAAAAATAAATAATAAAAATTATGGTTCAATTCAGTTTTTATTGATTCTTAAGATGCAGGTCCTGGACCATTATTGATAATCTTGACCTGTGGTTCCCAATCTTTTTGAGCCCATCGCCCCACCCAAAAGACTGGCTGACACTTATCCCCCCCCCCTCCCCGGAAAATCCTAAGTTGGCACAACTGAGCATTAATATTATTGAAAATATAAATATCAAATTCTAATTGGAAGTAAAATGCACAAAAAGCAATTTTATCCAATCTCTTTTACACTAAAAAATAAATAATACAAGTTCCTTTGTACAAGTTTTTTTTAGCAAAGCAAACAAAAAGGCATTTGACGAGGTATACTTAACTAAGCTCATTGACGTATTTTTCAAAAACAGAAATACATTTTTCATGATATCATCTAAACAGTTCTTGTTCAAAAAAAAACTAATCTCCAAGGTAATATTTTTGTTGCCTGGGTAAGTTGTTTGAAAAAATATAGTAAAAATAAAAGTATTTTTGTAGTATTCTATTAAAAATACTATGGTAAAAATTGCATGCTGTAGTGCTTATATGTATATATATATATATATATATCCCTGTTTTTAATTTGCAACCAACTCTTTCTTCACTATTGGAAATGGAGCTGTGCAAAAAACTAAAATATATTTGTTGATATTTTTCCTTGAACACAGCTTTTTTTTTTCCTGTAAGGAGGAAAAAATAGAGTTTCTTGTAATTCAAACACACTTGAATACAATTTTTTCAATGCAAATTTAAGCCCAATAATTACGGGTTTGCTATTGTGTGCAGTTTATACAAAGGAAATACTTTTAATTAAAGCATATTGATTAAAGTCAGTCATAATTTTATTATTTAAATTAACACCCAGTTAGCTATTAAGTATATTTATTGATAATTTCATCTCCATTCATGTTGGAGTTGAAGTATTGTATTACTTTATTTTGACATCTGCTGATTTTACTTGTTGTGAAATCTTCAACTACATTTAGAAACACTTTTTTTACTAGCATCATCGTAAAAAACTTCAAGGACGTCGACTAGATTATGATTGCAAGAAAAGAAAACAATCAAAAAGTAATAATGCTAAGCTTTCTTAATTAATATGTGCTTGTATGTGTGATGCATTTATTAAAGATTGTTTTATAAATCTAAATTGATATGCTCACCAATGCAAATCTGATTACATTTCATCATTATAATATAGCTCAAAAAAGCTTTCGACATTCCTCTCTTTTACTTCCATCTTCAAAGTTTTTAAGTTTGATTAAAATAACGAGATGAATATTGACCATTTTGATTGATATGATTTTAATAATTTCTCACTAATAATTTTTTCTTAAAATTCCTTTATTTTTCATTGTTGAATTGGCTTATTTTTACTGGTTCCTTCTCAACAAAAGTTATCTAAAAAATTTCCCTAAAAGTGTTTTAGTATAAAAGTAAATCTATCCCCCCCCCCCACTTACAAAAAAAACTAAATTTAAATTTAAGTTTTCTTCTCCCCTTCTCCTCCTTGTTTAACCTTTCTTTTACTACCTATGATCTCTTTGTGGAAAACTTGGAAAGAACAGGACCATAATATGTGAAAAAATTCAATTCAATTTAAAATAAAATGCTTATAACTGCAAAATGTTTTCCAGTTGTGCTGTAAATTAGACTTATGCTTTCACCCAAAGCTTTTGGTTAATAAATTTTTACTCATTTCACCTTTTCAATCTCTCACAGTTCTTGTTAAAACAAGTCTACCATTCATATTTGCAAACATTTTTTGACATAAATAAAAAGTTTAAGGGTGTGAACATTCAAGTATGCATATGAAATGCTTCAAAAAATATATTCTATTGTAGTTACTATTCATGTGCATTTACACTTTCATTTTTCTTTTACATTTGCTTGCTTTTGTGATTTAAGCATTTCAAGTTTTGTCCAGCATATATAGGACTTTGTTCTCTGTATGCATTGATTTGCTTTTTTATTTATGTATTTTTTTTTTTAATTAAGTTGAAAATAATACACTTTTTTTAATTTTGGTTTAATTCAGAACTGTGCTCTTTATATATAAAGAATTATACAAAAAAAACTAGCAGCTAAGTTCTTTATTCTGAGTTCAAAATTTGTACTTGCATATATATATTTTTTGAAGTGATATTATACTGAACTTTCCAACACAAATTATATTGATGTTAGATTAGATGTAGTTTTGTATAAAAATTACAATTTTCTTTTTTTTTTCTTTGCATTTATTAAAAGCTGATCATGGAGGTAAGAAATAATATTTCAAAACAATTAGTAGAATTGTGCTGGAAGAAAGATAATGTTCTAAATTTTTATGAACTTTAGAACAGTTATCTTACTTCTTTCACTTTATTAGAAATTTAGCTATTAAAATATATATATATACATTGCTACTAGCTACTAGATTGCATTTTGCTTCTTGTTTTATTTATTTATGCTTCAGGTTTGTTATGTTTAATCATTATGCTTCTTGTGAATAAGGTATTTGATTGTACATAGAGCTTATATTTTTGTCACTGTAGCATCAAAATGTGAGTTGCACATGCTTGGAAAATTATTAGACATCTTCTTCCTATTTTGTTTTTCCTGATTTGCATGTAAATATTACTAAAATATTAACATATATATTATTTGTTTCATGTGCTGCTCTCGCACCTAATGCAGCAGGTAATTTTCATTCATAAATTATCTTGAATTTTTAGCATTAATTTTTATGTACTAACAAGCTTTGTTATTTAATTCTGTACATCATTTTTTGAAGTACCATCATTTGTAGATTCATATTGTAAACGATAATAATTTTATGTGTCATTTAATCTGTTAAGGAACATTTTTATGCAAAAGTATTTATTAAAAATTCTAAAATTTACACCTTTAAAAGAGGAGGTGAAGTTTTAAAAATCTTATTATGGATTTTGTTAGAAATACAAAGACTTTTTGTTTTCAAGATCTGATCAAATACAAAACAAAAGCCACAACAAAAAAATGTATGTATTATTTGCAAACATCACCCATCTACTTATTTAGTTGATCAGTTCTAATTGAGACATTTGTTTTTGCCCAACACCAACTTTTCCAACCCTTGTTCGTCAGAGATGTCACCTGCAGTCTTACAGTCAATCCTCTACATTGACCTGAGTCAAACTTTTGTCCCTTGAGCCAGAATTTCAAGGCAGCAAAAAAACATAAATTGTTTGGAATGAAGTCCACGCTATAATGATTGGACATTATGAATACTCATTGCTCACTTGTCCATCAACTTCTACAGCAGTTCTTAGCATGCAGAAATTGAATTACTGCATATAGCATGGAAAAGACTAATAATAATAATAACAACAAGGCTGAAAAATATACTTTTAGTATCAAAAATACTTTTATATTTCACCTTGTGCAAGCAATTGTGCTCTTTGCTTATGTGGGAACTTAAAAATATCAGGAAAAATAGGTTATCTTTTATTGAGTTGAACTTTATTTGTGATCAGCATGAACCTTAAACATTTATTTGTCTCAAATTTTTGTATTTTCAAATTTATGGCATTTTTTCCTTAATCTAAATCCATTTTAAATCAAAATAATAAAAACTTTTTCTTAAGGTTTAATTTAATCCTTTCTATTCTTCACAATGTCACCCAATTTAGAATAAAACTTTTTAATAGTATGATACTTTTAATTACTCATGATAAATATTTTTGACTCAACCTTGGTTATTACAGTCATTTGTTTATATCATCATGGTAATTATAACAGCCCCTTAGCTTATGCTTCGACCACATTTGACTGTGTATGTTCGTGTGTACAGTGAGATAAATTAGTCTAACACGAAGACACTTAACATGAAAAATCTATGAACACAAAGTGACATAGCTATAGCTGCCAACTTTTGAAAATCTAAATTCTTAGCAGAGTTTTAAGCAAGGGTTAGGGGCAGTGAAAGGGCCTATTTAATGACAAATATAGCACAATGAATAGTTGACATTTAAATAACAGAAAAAAAAATTCTGTTCCTTCTGTTTTCTATTAAATTCAACTGTATGCAATTTTTTGAATGAATTTAGTATGACCTTTTAAAAATAAACTGGATAATGATATTCAGTTTATGAGGCATTCCGAGCATGTATAAAGTCCATTTCAACTTAATACATTTAAATTAATGTAACATTTCGTTTCCAGCTAAAGTGGACTAAGTTAAAACGGACTTGATCCACTGTAGCTCTGAATGCCTTATATGTTTCTGAAATTCAACCATTCATTGTCCAGACTTTGTTAAATTCACCAAATACCAGTAATTAGTGTATCATATTAATGGAACAAACTACCTTCATAAGGACCAATAACACTCTTAAATAATTTTCTAAAAAACGGGAAAACATGAAGACATAGTTTTAGAATATAGTTACATTTTAAAAGAAAAGAGAAGGTTTTGAAAATGTAAGTTCATAAAGGCAGAGAAAGAGGAAAAAGCAAGCTGTCAAAAAATAATAAATAAATAAAACAAAATAATAACAATTAACATTACATTACCTTTATTCGTACAATTGGTAATCATTTCATTGTTTGTATACAGGGAGAAAAAGCTCGATGATTAAAAATTTTTATCTGCTCCCATTTTCTACTTGCTAACAAAATAAGTCTTGTAATTGATTTTAGTAAGCAAGGCTTTTTCAATTTTCCCTCATTCTGCTTTGGTGACTAACAAAACTTAAAAAGTTTTCATTATCTTTCCTTTTCTAGATTTTCAAATGCTATTTAGAAAAAAAAGTAAATGTATTCAAATTTTAAATATGTTCTGACTCACAAGGTTCATTTTAATATGAGGTTACAGTTTTTAAAAAGAATTTTCCTTTTATTTAAAACTTTTGAAGTTGCACGTACTAATTTTTAGATGTATTTTAAATTTCAATTTTTTTTTTTTTTTTGTGTAGGAGCCCACCTCAGCGAGGACGAGATCAGATTAGCGGAAGATAAATTTGAAGAATCTTTTAATTTAGCATCAATGGGAATGTTTAATCTATTAGAAAATGATGTAAGTTTTTAATACCAATGTATAAGATCTTATTTATGTAATATTTTGAGAAAACACCAGCATATTAACCTAATTTTTATCCAAGACTAACACCAAAGTAAATTTACGAGTAATGAGCTACTTAAGAATATTAAGTTATTCTGTTGTAAGATAATTTATCTATCATTATTTGAATCATCATGCATCATTAATGCACTAATCCATCAAAAATATGCCACAATCAAAAAAATAATAATATAAAAGCTGCACCATTATTTCTTATTTTCCCGTATGAGCTTTCTGAATTTCAACATACTGTCGGCCCCGCTTAAACGAATACTGTCTGTTCTAAGAAATATTATTCGATTAAGTGGGGAACTTTAACATTGTATCTGTGACATGGGAAATATTCGATTCCTAGATATTTTATTCATATAAGCAGGGTATTCGTTTATCGTTACCCGATTAAGTGGGGCGGACAGTACCAGTAAGCAACTGGTTTTAAAACGGATAGTTTTTCACTGACCCTTATTACTATCAAGGCAAGCTGTTTGTTAGTGTGAAGCAAATGGTGCTCATTTCTTAACGTTGACAGGTATGATTTAGTGAGGTTTGGTATAAACACTGTCTTTAGCTTGGTCTTCATCAAGACTGAGTTGAATCATATGCAACAATTTTTAATGTCATAAGTAGCATTTTATGCAGTGTTAACATCTAAAAATTTTATTTGAATTTAGGTTGAACAAATTTCACAACTTGCATCACTTGCTGAAGCTTTATATGATTACCATAATCAGTGTGCAGCCATCCTACAGAGTGCCACAGAAAGACTTATTGAACAGTAATTCTTAATAAATTTATGTTTTCTTCACATCATATACTTGTTTTTAATTCTTAAAACATAATACAGTCGAACCCCTCTATAGCGAACCCGGGATATAGCGATCCCCCGGTTGTAGCGAACTTTTTATTTGGTCCGAACTGAAACCCTATGTCATTAATACAATTTCATACGCTTATAGCGATCCAGAAACGCGGGAAAATCGGCTATATCGGTCCTAAAATAACTGGAAATTTCAAGTTTCTCTTTGCACGTGTCCCAGTGACATTCTTTAGCAATTGTTCTCTCAGCAAACACGACACCACCTTCTACAATGGTTACCCCTTCTTCTTGGAAATGACCAGAGTTCGAACCACATTCCTCCTTTATTGTTCCTTTGAAGAGCAGCTGCTTCTTCGAGAGAGGGGGAGGGGCGATCCGGTTTTCAAGCTCCCTCAATTTTTAACTGGTTCTCTGGTCGAAGGACAAGATTATTGTCACTCGTGTTGCTCTCATTTTCAGTTTCCTGTCCGTTGTGGATAATCGCATCATGGCTAACAAATGAAAAGCATTCTCTGTGGAGGAAAAGGTGCAGTTTATCAGAAAATTAGAAAGTGGGGTAACTCAATCCTCACTTTGTAACAAATTTTCCCTCTCAAAGTCAACTGTTGCCACCATATGGAAGAATCGGGGGGCCATAGTTTCTGCATATGAAAGAAACATTAACGGGTGCAAGAAGTTGCGAAAGACAGAAAGGTAAAATGTGGACGAAGCGTTTTTCAAATGGTTCACTCTACAGAGGAGCAGAAATCTGCCTATTACAGGAGCCAGAAAAAAATTGAAGAGATGTATATAAAATCTAAAAGTTTTCAACCTAAAATAACGTCTTTTTTTCATAATGCGGATAAATAAAAAAAGGTAAAATTTAATTTGTTTATTATTGAGTACAACATAGTTACTATTTATTTTTCATTCTTCATTTTATTACCTTAACTACAAATGAAATCATTGTGCAATTGTGATGTTTATTTTTGTATTGTACAACCGAATTTCGCCTTTTTTTTGGAAAATCGGATGTAGCGAACCCCCGGTTATTGCGATCTCTCAATTCGGTCCGTTGAGGGTTCGTTATAGCGGGGTTTGACTGTATTTCACTGTCATATCTGTTGTAGTGTATGCAATTTTAAAAAAAAGAAAAAAAAAAGAAAATTTTTAGTGAAATGTTTTTTCTTTTTTTATAAATATAAAATAGGGTAAGTGTTCCAGTAGTCGGCCATTTAAAAGATCTTTTGTTGATCTTGGCTAACCTAGAACTTTCAGCTATCAATACAGCAACAAAAACAAGGTAAAACTTTAGAATGAATCTCTCTGATAGTGAATCACCTACTTGTTTCAGAAATTAAAAAAAAAAAATGTTAAAATCCAAGCTGTTGTCAACTCTAGTAAATGCTCCAGTAGTCGGTCACAGAATCATCTTAGCTGAAAAATAAGCAGAATCACAATCTTGGATGACGGGCACACCATTCAAAATGAAATGACTCCTTACTAATTCAAAAAAAGTACCCAAAACTTTACTGCCACTGGTTGATGATTGGGGATAGGTACATGAATGTGTGAATGCGTCGACTACTGGAGACTGGCCTACTACTGGAGCACTTACCCTATGATTTGTTCCTCAAACTTCTATTCCTGCTGTGAGTATTATTTCATGGGGTATCTTTTGAATTAAAATTTAAAATTAAAAGAAAAAAACATGGATTTTGTTTTATTTTATTTATTTATTTATTTATTTATTTGATGCATTTTTGCACTTTTTAACATTGGTAAGTACTTAATTGGGAAAAAGGTATAAGTTATTCACACTGCATTTTTTGCAGAGCTGCTAACTCTCAGGGAGAAAACAGAAAGTCAATCTTCTGATAAAACTAAAAATTTTCTTTTTTACTTTCTAAATTTTTCATACACAAAAAAGAGATCATAATGGGCTTCATTAAGGCTGGCTAAGAAATTTAGGAGACTTAATTTTATGCCTGCAGAACCTGTACGGTTTCCTTCAAAAAGGCCAAAAAAAAAATGCATATACCTTCACAAAGTTAATTTTAAAGATCAGCATGTTCAAAAAAAAAACTTAACTCTTTGCTTATTTTTTCTGGATATTTTTTTTTTTTTTTGTCCCAATTGCCCCTTAAAAAGCGTTAGATTGCAAAATTTTATATGTATATTTCAAAATTTTTCTCTCCCTTCAAAATTTGAACTCCCCGAACCCCGATTTAAAGTTTTTTTTAAGCCCAAATATGTGTCTAATTCCAGTTTTCAAGAACGTTTTTATTTTTTTGTCATTTAATATTAACTTGTGAGTGTAGAATTTTATTATATGCCACTGCTTTTACAGTTTAAATGAACTTACATTTCTGTTAAGACATTAATAATAATATAATGCTTATGGATTTCATTTTTTATGAAAGCATTTTTTTTTCTTTCTTCTATATTTTATTTTAGTTTTTTGAGGTTGGGGTGTATAGATATATTTTTTCCTGGTGTGTGTTTGGGGGGGGGGGGGGCTCATCACAAATTACCGTTACGGGTGACACCCTAGCTAGCTACGCCACTGACATATATATATTTGTATATAAATTTAATCATTCATTTTATTAGTTCATTTTTATTTAAACTTCTGAAATAAAAGATTCTTGTGGATCTTTTTTATCACCTAAAACAACGTCAACGCCTCACTCCATTTTAAAGGAAATTTCTTTTAAAAATAGCGTAAAGATTGGAAATAAGTATTTTAGAAATAATGTAGACTTATAGAAAGAATTTTTGGAACTTAAAACTGCTTACTTAAAATGCTGCTTTTAAAAGTGCTGTTTTTTTCCATCTATTTTCCAGGAAGAATGAAGCAGCTAATCGTCCAAGGGAAACCTACATACCGAAGAAACTTCATGAATTAAATATACCCTCCTTACACGACGACATTTCTCCACAAGTTGAATATGGAGGTAATATTAATGGTGGTACCATAATCCCTTCCATCAAAGGTAACTAGTCTATTTTCATTTAAATGGTTTTCGCCGTGCGCCTCTCTTTGACTTTTGCATCCAACACTTTCCTCACTGATGCTTGCAGCAGTGCCTTTTCATATTTCCTCCTATTGTCTGGGTAATTATAACACCTTGCTCTTTAACTTTTTTTTTCTGCTTTTGTAACATTGCAATGTTATCAGAGGATTGCTCTTCAAGTAATCCATTATGTTTTTGTGAAACGTACAAGATATAAAAAAATAATGAAAGGATATGTTAATTGCTTTGTATACTAAATACTTCTCATGTATTGAGCATTTGGTCAGACTTTGAATACCCATAAGAACTTGAATAATCCACCTGAGATTTTAACTCCTTGACTTGCTAAAAACTTTATAACATTACATTAATCTTTTAAACCAATTTTTATTTATATTAAGCACCATGACAGCAGCTTGCAGCCTTGGCTGTTAGCAGGTTTTGGCTTAGTTTGCAAAGTTTTGCTGAGCTTAATAAAACTTTATATTCATATTTTCATGTCTTTTAACTTGATATATTCATATGTGATTTTGAACTTACTAATTCTTTTCTACTACAACATCATAATTAATTTTTATGATCTTCAAATTGTATATATACAATTAAGATAGAAAATCATTTATGATATGCAATACTGTTCATTAGTTTTGAACAGTCGTAGTGCCTTAATTATGAAAAGTGGAAAATGAACTGTCAATATTTCCCAAAAGTTGAGTCATTTTTTCAAACTTGAGTTAGAATTTATAGTTGTTGCGGAAAATGTTATTGCACAGTTATAGTTTAGTTTAAATCTAGAAAGAAGACTCAATTTACTAAGTCAACTTGATATTTTGATCATACTATTCTGTAAGTGGGAAAGTTTGGAACAAGCTAGCAGCAAGGCCATAAAATTTGCTTTTGAGAAATAGAAAATCAGTGAATATAAACAGTGGAAGTTAATGTGTTTAATCAAGATCAAACGTATTTAGATATAATTCAATAATGCTTAACTCGAAGCTGAAGAAAATTTACCAATGTTTTGCTACTTTCATGTCTATTGATATTTAAAAAACTAATTCTTGATTCATTTAAGTTTTAATTTAAAACTAACAAAAAAATTTATTTTCCGAGAATATATGTATATTTTTAATTGGCAAGTTTGTTTGCAAATATTAAGATCCGACATTTTTCTAATATTTTAGATTGTGCCTTTCAAATGTATATGTGCTTTGAGTATGTTTTTTCTGCCATAAGCATTTGTAATTAATATTAATATACATAATAAATAACAAGTACAATACTGCAATATCCCAAAGTAAAGTCTTGATATTTGCACAACCTTTGCTTTGCATCCAAGTTGTGTGATTTTTAATCTGTTGTATTTTTGTTAACCCTTCCTGACCTTCCCAAATTTTTATTTTTAATACAGATTAAATTTTTTCAAATTAATCATTCCAAATTCAAAAAACTAAAAAAAGTAATATGTTTTACTTAGAACTTTTCTGTTATTTTTTCCTTTTTTTTATGGGAGAAACGTCTAGATCACGTAGATGCATAATAAACTAATTGCACTTTGCAAGTGAATAGAGTTGTAAATTGGCAACAGCAATACAATACGTAGACAGTATCATAATTCATTTTTCGTAACTTTCAAAGTAATGTATTGCATTTTTTTCCTAGAAATTTCTTTAAATAGACTTTTTTCATCAATTTTGTTTTTTATAAAATTGCTATCTGTTACAAGTTTATAAATTCTTTAGCTTCACCAGCCCGTTCTCCTGCCGGCACACCCATTGACACTCCTCCACCTAAATCTCTCTTTCTTGGTGGCCTTACTGCTGGCGGTCAATCCTCAGCCATCTCTCCTGGCCGTTCTCCTAACCGCTCTCCTAACGGTACTAACGTTCCTGTACTAACATTTCTTTTTCAACTCTTTACTAACCTACTCAAACTTTTTTTAAACTTGATTTGCATAATTGTAAACATAGGACATTGCTACTTTATTTGTTTAATGCTTATGACAATTATTGTTTTTTCTTGTTGGTAACCAAAGAATCTGAAATTAATAACCATTTCCTGGTATGAAATATTTTTTTTATCAGCAATTGTACTATTCTCACCTTAAATTGCCTAATTTTTCCTTATGCTAACCTTTTTTTAAAATTTTTATTTAGCCTAAAATGCAAAAGACTGCATGGAAAAAGAGCAGTAATAAGTATGATTAACTTTTAATTGAATGAACTGCTCTAAATGTGTACTGAAAAATTAACTTGATAGCAATCAAGCCTTTTAATCTGTTACATTTGAATCCTGTGTTTGATAATTTATACACCTTGAAGATTCTATCACATGGAAAACAGTTACACATTAATGTACAAAAGGACAACACAAATTCATAGTAATTAATTGCTTTTTTTTTTTTTTTTTTAATAAATTGCGAGTATTTTTAAGTATATAAAGTGAAGGTCCTGCTTCAAATTAACTAAATCCTTTACCAGCTCTCACCTTCTTGCTATTTGTGAAACCCTTTGTGTTACCTTATTTTAATGTCTCCACCAGAATTTTTTTTCTTGTTTCTTTTGCCTGATAACCTTTGAATTCTTTATCATGCAAATGCCTATCATTTCTCTAAGATATTCTTTAGGAAATATCAATTGCAAAATAACTGTTGGTTTATAACATATGTTTGTTCTCCCTTCCCTTTTGCACATTCACTACCAGCACTCTCATACTCTCAAAGCCAACAGACTAAAAAAAAAAAACATATGAGAAATAAATGTTTATTCTAAAATAAGTTTAAATGCATTGGTATTTTCAGAGTTGATTTATTTTTAGTTTTTACATTGTTGGATGTTTTTATCCCCTTTAATTTTTACTTCCTTTTACGTAGTAAAGGAAATATTGTGATCGCGAAAAAAAAAATCACTCAAATTTGAGTCTAAATTTTGATTTTGCTCACCCCAGAATGAATCTTCAGTAGTTTTTTCGACCTGTCAGCACGTGCATATGTACCTACCAACATATAAACAGCCAAAAAATCCTTTTCAACCACCTCCGAGTTCATTATGACGAGTTTTCTCGTGACGTCTGTATGTGTGTCGCATAACTCAAAAACTATATGCCGTAAAAGCTTCTAGCTTGGTATGTAGGCTCTGAGGATGGTCTAGTTGTGCACCTCCCCTTGTGGTTGCATTCGAATGCTCCCAAGGGGGTGTTTTACCCCTTTTTTGGGGTAAATCAGTGTTAATTTCAATGCAGATGAATTGGCACGACCACTTGGCGATATATCGCCAAGCTTTTGGTCGCCAAGTGTTTGATGCCAACTTGGCGACATTACGCCAAGTTGGCGACAAATTTGGCAAAAAAAAATATTTTTTTGAATTTGTGTTCAATTTGGCGCTATTGGCGATATTTTGCGAAAAATCCACTGAATGATGTTAAAATCGAAATATTTTGAAAATGAATCATTGTAAAACATTTGGTTTGCATTGTTTCGTGCAAACCATGGGTGTAAATGTTCGAATTGCTATCTTGCTCACTCCTAGCACTATTTTAACACTAAGGCATCTACAAAGAAATTTACACGTAAAAGGAAGTAGTGTGAGACCCATACTATATTTTTTTAAGATAGTATTTGAACATGTACTCTCTTAAGCAACCTATTGGCAACCCTATACAGCATAGCAAAGCCTCACAACTTTCAGAATAATCATTAATAATTAACATTTTGAAGACTTTATTGTATAGAAAGTTTATTATGTTAATCTAGCTTAACTAAATAATATTTTAATGAATGCTTCAGAAGGCTCATTAGTATTTAAAATGGCATTTTTAACTTTCTTGACCTTTAAATTTACTTCATGACATTTGTCTAGCTCTTACCCTTTTAAATTGTTGCATATATTTTGTGCAAAAGCACGTAAGGTGCAGACTATTTTCATCATTTATTTCCAATAATTTTAAGCTTAGGATCGCTATAAGTTTCGCTAATCTTACTTGCATAATAAATCTTACAAGCAAGTAAGAAAGGCGAATGTTCTAATCCACAACCATTTTCATAAATGAAAATGTTATCATTTACTATCCACCCTTGCAGAATTTTGAAAGGTTATTTTTGTTTTGTCCCCTATGATTGTTATACTTGCCATAGCATGTTATTTGGCTATTGATTTATATTATATTGATTGAACTTCCTCAACTTGAATTTAACTAAATTAAAACATTATCTTCATACATAATAGCCTGAGTGACTTTTAGTTGATGGATTTGTTTGCAGCTTCATCTACTAAAAATTCATTTTTTAAAACTAGAACCTAATTAATTTACTGGCCAGTCTTAGAAATAAGAATTTAAATTTAGGGGTCACGACGATGCCTAATATAAGTTCCAACTCATCAGTCACCACAAACAACCAGGGTGCCATTTTTAATGAGTGAAATTTATGCATTAAAAGAAAAAAAAAGATTGCATTTGAAAATTACTATCCCAAATTTATTCTGTTGGTCAATAACGGGTTTTAATCACAATGAATCAGGAAAGAAACCTGTCAATGTAATCCTAAACTTTGGTTGTCAAGTTCGCCACCTTGTGTTGGAAAACTTGGCATTAAATTAAAATTTTTGGTCGCAAGATGCGACTAATGACTACTTATTTCTAACACTGGTTGCTGCATATATTTAATGTGTCAATGTAGTTTCCCGAAATGTCTGAACCCCCTTATCAAACATAATAGGGATTTTAATCAAGGTTGTCAAACTAATTGTCACAGTTAATTTTTGAAATTTGAGTAATGAACCAAATCCTTCAGCATCTCCTCTACCTTCTCCTGTTCGTTCTCCAGCCAGGACCCCGACAATGCAGCAACCCTGTGCTCAAGCATTGTACGACTTTGATCCTGAAAATGAAGGAGAACTTGGTTTCAAAGAAGGAGAAATAATCACCCTAACTAGTCGCATTGATGACAATTGGTATGAAGGGACCGTACACAATCGCACAGGCCTTTTTCCGGTCAACTATGTTCAAGTCATGGTGCCATTACCATAAAAATCAAGTATGGTGTCTCTTTTGTCTATCTTTCTGCTATTGAAAATGTATTTTAGTCAAACCTCGTTAATACGAATGTGCTTAAAACGAGAGATTGCTAAGATGAGCTACAACTAATCCTCGTCTTAAGCTTTGTCACTTATTCTTTGTCGGATAAGAAGAACTACAGTTGAAACAAATTGATTTTAAAGGTCTTTTGGAATTCATTTTAACGAGGTTCAACTGTATTTTTAAGAAAAACAATAATGACCTCAATAATGTATGAGTGTTAATGTTTAAATGCATTTTTATTGTCAAGTAGATTTAGCCTTAACAATAATAAGTGTATTGCAAAACATGTACATAGTGAAAACATGTACATAGTAAATGCTTTTAAAATTGCTTATTAACTGTTGGCTTGAATCGAGGTAAGTCTTGATTACTTTCAAACCTTATCCATAATTGAATGTTTGCTTAGCTTCAGGTTCAAAATTAATTTAATTTTCTTAACAATTAACTTTATAATTGCTATTCATTTAGGGTTTTGACATCGATATAAAGCTTGTCACTTGTCTTGATTAAAGATGAGACAAGCTCAGTTTCGAGCCTGGACTCTGGAACTTTTGGGCTTGGGCTCATTGTAAGATATGTATTTGTCAACCTCCACAGCAAGCAAACATGTATGTAGGGGAGGGGGGTCATTTAAACCAGTTGGTACTTTAAGAATGCGAGAATGGTTTCTTTTAATGGCTGGATTGCTACTGCTGATGGATAGTTCGAGAAATAATGTCTATAATTTTATTGTCTCCCACTCATCACTCTCTGCACATTTGGAAAGTCCTTCAGTGCTTGAAAGGCCATTAAAAGGGGAAAGTAATGTAGCTCTTTAGTCTGGTGAGTGATTGAAGTCATAACATTGTTTGAAGGCTTGAAGGAATATTTATATTACAATATACCACTTAGTAATGCACCTAAAGCAGAGTATTTTGAGAAAATTCTAACAAAATATTCTTTATTAGTAGAAAGATAAAAAATGAATGGTAATAATATTAAGAACAATCACGTTTTCAATAAAAGTACCTGAATTTAGATGATGTAAAATAGCAGCTGAGACTACTTTTTCATTTAATCATATTGGACTCGAGTAGACTTGGTTTATGATACAAGAGAGTTTCACTCAGTCTCATGTTGGCTCAGATTTTGGCCTGAGATTAATCACCCAGTTTGATTGACTAGTTTTCATGCTCGGGCTTTCAAAAATGAGCCTGAACTCACCTTTAGCTCCAACAGACCCGCCAAAGGTGAAAAAAGTGTATAGTAAAAGTTTTGTAGTTATTAATTATTTCATTGAGTACAAAAATTATGACTGCATTTATTTGAAGTATCAGAGTGATGATTTCATGGTTGTAATGTAATAGCTTTCATGCAGTTTTCTCAGAACCATTAAATCAATTAAATGTTTCATAAGATGTTCTTTTGATGATTGATCTAGAAAACATGCAGGAAATTTCTCTACTATTTAGTTTCAATGCAAACAAAATTGCATTATATACTTTAATTGGTAAACATTGCTGATGTAATTAATAGAAATTCTTTTGAAAGTATGAAAAATTTTCTTGGAGTTTCTCAGCTTTCTTAATGTATTGATGATAATTAATGCATTTTATTTATTTATTTTTTTTTTACAGGAACTTATGAGCAATGTATTAGATACAACAAAGCCAAGGAAAATAGTTTTAAAACATTTGTATGACTTTTTTTGTTTTGTTTCTTCTCAAATGCCTTGCCAAAGATCTTTTATATTAGTGTTACGTACTGCGTAAAATGTTTCTGGATAGCAGCATTACCAAAATTTGCAATATGATGTCTGAAACACTTTAAAATGCATTGTTATTTCTGAAATTATATTTTTGGGGAAATACAGAAACATTATGCATTAAAATGCATGGCACTGCATCGTTATTTCTTATCATGAAAAGTTCCTCAGTTCTCTTGAAGTCATGGCCAGTATTATTTATTTTTGGTTCCAAAAGTTAATCTTAATCACTTAGGCTTATGAAGTGTTTTAATTTTGCATGTATTGAAGAACCTAATATGAAAGTTAAATAACTAAGTTTTATTTTGCTTCATTCAAATACATTGCAGATTAAGCTTATTGTAAAACAATTGTGCGTTACCTGCATGCAAATATTATATTTTATTATTATGTCTGTCACACACAAATGTTAATGAAAAAGGAACTTCAAGACTTCATGAATCAAGTCAAGTGAATGTCTGTTTTTACCACATACAGGTGCAGAAGTATATTTTATTCATTTTTAAATGCATTGATTAGTACTTTTATTATGTCATTTGATACTTGTCCAGTATTCAATGTTCGTCCAAAACTTTATTTGTGAATACACAGAAGTGTGTTAGTTATTTCATTTATCTCATGGCTGATATTTTGAGATTTAGTTTTATTTGCAATATGACTTTACATGGAGTTGTAAAAGAGTACTGTAAATTTTTGCAAATATTTACTACTGCGTTGATTTCTATGCTTGGTATGCACGAGTCAACCTTTAAACTATTTGTTTGTTAGTGGCTGGTCCATTAAAACAAAGAAATGTTTGTATTTTATGAAGTAAATTTTATTAGTTAAGAATGTTCGCATCAGTTAATATAATCTAAAATTGTGGAGTTCGTTTTGACTTAGAAAGGAAAAAAATTGTTTGTATATTCATTTTATAACATTTTTTGATTTTACATGTAAAAAATGAAAGTAAAAATTAAAAATACATATATATATATAATTAAAACAGATGGAGATGTTCTATTTATTCATGATGATAAGAGAAATGATTTATTGTGATGCAAAAAATAATTGATAAATGCTGATTTTAATCATAAATTGCACTCTACACCCAAGGCTGTCTTTCATCTTTTCCCATTTCTATTTACCAGTGTTAATTTAAAACTTATTTCATGGTAATCTTTCTAGTTGTGTTCTGAAAATTGTGTAAAAATGTTTTCCCAAAATATTTCACATCAACATAATATGTACATAGTTGTTTAACAGTTTCTCTGCTTTATCATTGATTTTGAGAAATTGTTTTCATGTATAATTTAATCGATTTGATTAGGTGTCTCCAAATTTCGCCTAATTTGTTAAGTTTCAGTTGCTAATTTCTTAGATTATTTGAATGAACCTATATTGGTTGGCGTAAGTAGAAGTTTTCAGGATTTGCTACCCAACCTCTTGAATACTGCATCCTACACATTTCCCTCTTATGGCTTCTAGATGTTAAAACTTTAATAGTCTCTACAATCTTGGTGTAGCTCTGTGCTTATATTGTACTTGTTGTCAGATATGGTGTTATACAACTTCATTACTTAACAACTTTCAAAAAGTATATATTTAAAAAAGGCAAAAATGAGTAGAGGTGCTGTTGAGATAATTGTTAATATTTGCCTTTTAGGTGTCTTAAAAACTTTCCTTGATTTGGAATGTTGTGCCTCAAACTTGTCGAATAAACTGATGTGATTTTTGAATGGTATACTAAAAGTTATGTAGACTCTTGGCAACATTGGATTTTTATCTGAAACTATTTTTGAAGCGTAATTTGTTAGGAATGAAATTCCCCCTCTTTCCCTGTGAGATAGTATATGATAGGGAAAATCATGACTGACTAAAAATAGTAAATTATGCATTGTAAGTTATTGATAGCACTCATTAGTTAATCTATTAATGACAGAAGGTATTTTACTAAGAAAAAATTACAGCAATAATATCCAATTTCATATCACTTAGCGCTAGAGATGCACTCATAAATTTTTCCAGTACTGAAATGTATGATTTTGTATTATAGCAGACAGGCCCGTCATTTAGGGGGGCAGGGGGGTCAATTGCCCCCCCCCCCTGGCTTTGAGAAATCAATGTATTTACATATAAGTGGGCGTGTTTTTTTTATGTTTTTCGATGAAATTGCATTGCGTTTGGACCCTTTGCCCCCCCCCCCCCCTGGAAAAACTTAAGATGACGTCCCTGATAGCAGATTGCAAGAGTATGGTTCACTTCCGCAGGATAGTGGCTACATGTTAATACAATGAACAGTACATGCATTTTTCGTGTAAACAACTATGTTGTTCTCTCTTTGTGCTTCTTAATATTCTTAGACAATTGATTCAATCAAACCTCAGTGTCAACTCTTTTTCTAGGGGTAGACTGCATGAAAGAAAAAAAATAATAAGCAGCCATAAAGTGCATTGTGTTTGCCACACAAAAAACGTAAAATGACTTATATTGAAATGGTAAATAGGGCAAAACAATAGTTGAAACAAATTTCATCTTAAATGAAAATAGTTTAATACGAAAGCATAACAGGAATGTTATTCTGAAACTTATGCTTCCCTGCTTAAAACATTGAGAGCTCCAGTACACTGCATCCTGTTGCTTCATCGTAGGGTGTCATATGAGCAATAAAAAGAGATTGATTTTGATTGCCTCGTTTGATAAAGCAAATTCAATATTGGCTATGGATGCAATGGATTTGTTGCCTCTTTCTATAAAGAATTAATCCAAAAAGAAATTTTAAGAGGGAGTACCATTAAATAGAGTACCTTAACATCTTTTCCAAAATACATTGGAAATGTGTACTTTATTCAATAATTATTTATTTCTTAACCAAACTCTATTAAACATTTAACAATATTTGCTAGTGGAAGTGATCATTCTTGAGTGCACGCTGTTTAGTTTTTTGTGAGTTTTATTTCCTTGCGTCCCTCCTTTCCTCCTTAGTTCAACTAGATGAGCTTATTTGGATAAATTGAAAACATGTAGTATCTATGATTGGAAGCAATTGTTATTGGAACTCAGACGTAGAATATTTCTCAATTTTCACTTTTGTATGCTGCATGTACTTTTTTTATAGTACTTTTAAGTCATAATTTTCTAATTCATTCATACATTTTTAATCCATAACTGCTTCAATAAAGTTTGGATAATTTACCAATATATTTTAGATAAATGGAAGAAATACTAGATTAAGTTTTTGGATACAGTAAGCATCCTGGTGGTCATTTTAAGATGCTGTTGCTGAAATGTACTAGGCAATTGGGACTGTAATCAATCAAAACCTGTTGCCAAGTGCTCTGTATTAAAATTTCTTAAACGCCTATGTGAGTTAATAGACTAGTTACTGATTGAAGTTGCTGGCTGGAAAGTTTCTATGTTAATTGTCTTTCGTTTTGTATATTTTCCCCCCAACTTTTTTTAGCATGCATTTTACAACTTTGAAGCAATTTTGAAATTTCACTTTTTATCTTTTTGGAACCAAACCAGTGAACTTTTACAGTAATAGGAGAAAAAAAAAATGTGCCATTTGTAATTTGGATGTTTAGGTGGTCTCAATAGTGTGCATATTATTTTTCATGTTAAATGGATATGTAAAATGTGAACTATTTCTTTATAGAATCTGCAATACATTATTGAATGTGATTTTTTTAGCAGTCTAATCAACTATTTTTCAGCAATAAATATCGAATATTATATCATTCCCACTGATCAACTATTGTTACTTCTAATTGTAAAATAAAAATTTGTGACTGTTTGAGTGAAAGTTACAAATAAATCTTATGTATTAAATACTTTTGGTCTTGCTTTTATTTCAAATGTAATTCACACTGAGCATACATAAACTTTAATGCGAAATAATGGACCAAAAAGGAAATCGCTCTGTTTTAAAACCTGCCTGTCTTAAACCTCTTCATTTTCAACCAAAATTCAACATTTTTTCTCCTGTGTCTTCTGCAGTAATCAATTTTAGAATTTATATGTTTTGAATTAGTTGCTGGAGTATTTGTGCATACTCAATAAACATAATAGAATTAAAAAATGCACTCAGATAATAATCTATATCAATAAAAATGAGTGAATGCTTGTATGTTTGTTTGTATACTTGTTCTCTATACAAACCCACAGTTTGCATCAGATTTTCATCAAACTTGACACAGAGGTTCCTTGATGCCCTAGAATTCTCATAGGCGGGGTCTTGAAATTTTAAAAAATCTGAAAAGCTCAAATTCAAGTTTTTTGTCAAAAAATGACCCTTTTATAGGAATCTAGCCTATTATTAGGCCTATTTTTTTGATCGACATGAGCCTTTAGGTTACAAATTGATAAAATTTACGGTATTTAAATATTAGCATTTTCCTACAAAGATTAAAATTAAAACAATGAATTTTCATTTCAAGGCTCACCTATTTCATTTTAGCATGAAATAAGTCAAAAACAATTATAATTCATGTTCTCATTTGGCAGAAAATATGTATGATACAGAAATGTTTTTTCTTATCCCCCCTATCAGAGGAATTATGCGACAACATGGATTAAAAGCCTTATACGTGTTTCGCTTTTAGCTGGTCTGTTTTTCTGTAAACTTTCCGTGATAATTAAGTTCTTTTGGGAGTTTGTACCTAGAACTTTTTGTACAACCATGTGGACTGAATTCAACCAAATAAGAGGTATGTTGCAATAATAAAATGGCCTTTAAAATCAGAAAATGGCCTTTCTAGGCCTATATTTGTAATCGACATGAACCTTTAAGCATACAACTTGATAAAATTACGGATATTTAATTCAAGTTTTTGCGAACTTTTTTTAGTCCTCCTATTAGAGGAATTATGCAAAAATGTGGATTAATAACCTCATACTTTTTCGTTTTTACTTGATGCTTTTTTTTTTTTTTTTTGTGAACTTTCCATGAATCCTGTTGTTCTTCCAGATTTTAACCACTCTTGGGCCAGAGGTTCTTTGATGCACTAGAAATCATATGGGCAGAGTTTATGTTTAATATACCCAAATAAGAATGGAATTCTTCCTCTTTTTTTTTTTTTTTTTCTTTTCTGAATGACTATGTTGTATTAATAGGCACCTGGGCAACACCCGGTATAAAGCTAGTTACAAATAAAAAAATAAAAGACATTGGAAGTAGAGTGAAATAAAACTTCACACCATGATGCAAAGGGAAACCTGGAATGAGTTAGTTGAAACTAAGAATTCCTTTAAATAAAATATTTCTTTTCATAAATCTCTTTCAGTAAAAAATTGAGGAAGTAAGATATTCCATGTTGTTATTGATTGTATA
This sequence comes from Uloborus plumipes, assembly GCA_038373865.1. NCBI lineage: Eukaryota > Metazoa > Arthropoda > Arachnida > Araneae > Uloboridae > Uloborus > Uloborus plumipes. The sequence continues at coordinate 53,780 of JAXGGA010006301.1, forward strand.
AATATGACTGTCTTCATTTCTGTAATCATAGAATTCATTCATTTATTCAAACTAATTACTGCCAGGCTATATGCTGTTTATGTCTTGCTTAAATATGCATACTTGAATCATCTTTGGTCATAAAATATAATCCAGTCAAAAACTTCCTAACTTAAATGGAGTAGAATTTGAGTCTTTGAACCTCTTTTTCCCCAAACATACCCAAAAAGATCTGCTCATAATGTATTCTTAGACTATAAATTTCGAAAATTAAGGAGGAAAAAACCTTATCTTAAGATAACATTTGAACTGATTGTGAATGACTGGTTTCATGCATCTCCCGACTTTTTTTTTTTTTTTTTTTTTTGTTAAGAAAATGTAAAACATGCTCTTAAAAACTTCAAGTTATTACTAAGAACTAAAGCCAGGCAAAAAAAAATCTTTCAACATTCCGAAAATATAGGAAAATGGCAGGTGTGCAGCAAATAGTAATTTATGCAATTATCTGTTTTAAGTCTCATTTTATCGGTTGGCAGAATTTAACATAAAAAAAAAAAACTAACGATAGTTCGAGATCAATTATTTGTTTTACCTTCCATCAGAAAAACGCATTTATGGGGAAAAAACCAGATGATTAGAATTTCATACACAAGACTTTTCATTTTTTATTCATATGTGTTTATTGTTTTTCATTAATTTCGAAAAGTAAAGCTACTAACGACAAATAATAACTTTTATAGCTGTAAAGAAACTCATTCGAACAAAAGTTTACTGTAACTCAGGAAATTTCACTTTTCACTTCATACTTCTATTCAAGTTTTATGGTGATAATACTATAATAAAATTGCTCATTTTTTAATTACTTTAATTGTTTTATTATTCATTATATTGAATTAAGACTTATTTAATCAGTTTTTCTTTCTTATTTCAACAAAATAACATTAAATTCGGTTAAGTTCTGATTAAAACACATTTGAGAAATTTTAAGTTCATGATTTTGTCGAGCAGCCCCTCCCCCCCCCCCCCCCCCCCGAAAACTTTATAAGTGCGACCCGATCTTAGACTTGTACAAATAAAATATAATTATATTAGAACATCTTACTACTATTATATATGCGAAAGTTTGTATGGATGGATGTATGTTTGTTCCTCTTTCACGCAAAAACTACTGAATGGATTTTAATGAAACTTTCACCATAATGTAGCTTATACATCAGAATAACACATAGGCTATAATTTATAACGATATTCGAAAAAGTTAGATTGGTAGCGCTTTTTCATTCCAATTTAAGGTACATTTTTCGCACAAATCCGCGAAGGCTTCCAACAAACTAATTCAGTATTTAGTGCATCATCTCAACTCCCTGTCGATAGCTAGAATTGCATGTATCATTTCCACTTTTCGCATTAAATTTTCAAGGCTTTTCTCAAGTCAAATCAAAAAGTAATTTTTTTTCAGCTTCATGGTAAATATCCGGGCTTTTACTTAGACATTGGAAGCGCTCGCTCTCTAACGAGCTTTTGCCATGATTTGTATTTTAAAACATTTTGTAATCTTGGTTGTAAGTAAGTTTTCGCGAGTTGTGTAAATATGTGTTTTAGAGTATCGGTAACGTAATCGCTTGAAGAGATTGGCAACTAATAAATGGATTAAGTTCATAATTGGGCAGTTACTTAGTATCCAGTTGAACAGGAGTTTTGCCAAATTTGTTGCAAGAAGATTTTAATAACTGAGATTCTCGGCGATTTTTTGAACTGACACCAGTTTTTGTGACAAACACTACATATTAGTACTTTTGTAAGAAAATAGCACTTTACTTCTTACACGACGTAACCAAAATAAAGCAACTATTGTCTGATATTTATCGACTGCGGCAAAATCTTAATCATCGATAGAATACTCTCACATTTGAAAAGGTTCAGTTTTTTTTCTTTTGTTTCCCGATTCCGTATATTTGACCTTTTTAAAATTATGTCAAAACGTAAAGTAATCCGCATACTAAATTAATAAAGCCCTTAAACAAGACTAAAATTACCATTAATTTGCGTTTTTGCATAAATAAATGTCAAATGTTTCCATTCATTTCGAAATCATTTAGGACAAAAACTTTTAGCATCATTTTATGGTCAGTAATAGTATCTCAGCATTTTATGACTATTTCTCTGACAAAAATCTCTATATATTATTTCTCTAAGCCGAATCCTATACCCGGTCGAAACTCGCTCATTTCTTTATGGAATTGCATGAAAATTTATGATTTTGAAGCTCATCCCGCGGGCTATTGACGAAAATTAGACCCACCCTCTAAAAAGTGTCGGTTTGTTTTTTATTCGAACTTTAATTTTTGGGCACAAAATTGACTCTATCTAGCGAAATAATTGTCGTATCGTCTCCATTTTGATTTCATTCGAAAGATTTAAAAAAATGCGTTCTTTAGAACGTTTCTCCGCTAGCGTCGCGTAACGAGAATCTCGAAAATCCACGTTTAAGCGACTTATAAGCGATTGAAGTTTGAAAAAGTTAAATTTTTTGCTCAACTGTCTAAACCGTTATCAGTGTTGTTCAAATCAATTTTAAATGCGACATTTCAAGCCAAGGCTTAGCTCGGTAAACCTTAATTGTAACTTTTATTGTTTCAAAATACTATGGTAGTTTTGCGATAACGTTAGTATTTAGTTTAGTAGTAGCCTTGGGTATTTGATTTTAATATAGGGTATCACTTTTGTAGTAGTTGTAAAAGTGAACGTGTCTTTGATCTCTTTGAAAAGTTGTCAGAACGACGACAGTAGATGACGATGTTGTGCAAACGTACAAGATTTTACAATGCCAAAGAACAGGGTTCCAACAGGAAGATGTCTACTACCTAGACAATATTAGACAATTCAACAATGCTTTGACCTTCGCTTCAGTCAAAGTGGACTCAGTTAACATTCCTGGCAGAGGTCCATATTGTTTTAAACTACATGGTCAAGTGTACCATATGATCGGGAACTTGCAACCTCCGGGAGGGACTACACCAACTTACGCTGGACTTTTCTTTATAGATTTCGACACTGCGCTGCAACTTCGGGCAGATAATGAAGCCAATAAAAATTGTCGTATTAAATTTTAAGTTTAGAGGGTTTTTTTTTTTTTTTTTTTGCGGAATTCCGCACGGGTCACCTAGTTAGTGACATAATATTACTTAATGTATTTTCATAAAGTAGGAAGGGGAGCAAAATTATCCTATGTATAACAAAACAGTTACCGCAAATTTGGCGACATTTTAAAAATCGTCAAAGCGGTGTGTTTTGAGTTCTTTCAGTTCAGGGGAAAAAAAACCCAAAGGTGAGTATAAATTCTATACCTCAGAACCAGACTAACGTAAGTCCATTTTGGTAACTTTTCAGGAGGAGGGGAAAACAATTGTCGGATGCATACAAAAGGCTGGGATTCGCGCTTTTTAATGTTGCTAAATAATTGGAAGGAATTTGCTTTATAGAATACCGTTCTCATGGGTCGATGCAAAATAAGGTTCTACATATGATTGATTCATTAATAAAGTTAAAATCGCCATTTTTGGACTTACGTCGTTCTGGTTCTGAGGTACAGAATAGTTTCTCAATATTATTACTGACCCAGGCAGCGCCGGGTATTTTTGCTAGTTATAGATATTTGGGTAACATACTATGCTGTTCGAATTAATTGGAACAAAGCTATTTTTTAGCAAACTTAGAAGTTGATTACCTGCTAGCTCCAAGAGGTCTAACAAGCAACTTTTATTAGCCTTAGTGCCACCTGGATGCGAGAAAGTATTAATATTGGCCATTTATTCAGCTGGTTTCTGGGAGAGAAGCATAGGCGGATTCAGTCTGAATTCTGAGGGTGCAATAGTATCGCGGATATAGGGGGGGGGGAGTATATTCCACGATCAATGAGGAGTTGGGGGGGGGGGAGGCTTGCCGTCAGAAAATTTTGAAAATGTGCTTTAAAAATATTGGTTTTTAGCTCATTTCAAAGCAGATTTTTTGATACTGTAAACTGGAATAATGTGCAAGAACTTGAAACAGTTTATATGGTTTTTGATCATAGGCGGCTCGTACAGGGGGACGACTGCCCCTTCACTTTTTAGAGTTAAAAAGTAATATTCAAGGGAAAAATGATTGTTTCATTCAATGGATTGATTCATTTCACAAAATTAAAAGCTGAATATTCCAATTGACTTATTTTTCACGTTTTTTCAATAAAACGGAGCTTGAATCGGAATGGGGAATTTATGGTGCCTTCCGTCATAATTTTTGAGTCACTTCGACATTTTTTACAGGTAATTTTCTCAGTAACGTTAAAATCCAAGCATATAACGAAATTTTGCTTAAAAAACAGCTTATGGAGATGATGTCTTACAAAGTATTAGCTATAGGGTCATTCCATGTCAAATCATTCAGAAAGTATCAAAAATGACACCCACCACCTCCGATTTTAATAAAATTTGCAGCAATTGGAGACTTTTTGATGCTGATAACAAAAATACTACGATGTTGAGATAAGTGAAGGGGTTGAAAAGTTATGACCCTTTAAATATTTTGCTTGATGGCTCATTTGCCGCCGTTTTGGATGACATATACATTTGTACTAACGGCTGTAAATCTTTAACAAATAGTCGTAGAGCTTTCAAATTTTTTTTTATTTAATTCACAATAGTATAAGCTTTAACTTGAATTGAGTTTAATTAGTATACATATTTTACATTTTTTCCTGCGAGTGTTTTCTTTCAGTTTTTTGACTCAAAAAATTAAGTAACTTTAACAGAAAATTACTCACAAAACTCTACCTTCGATTTCAGCCAAATTATGTGCTCAGGTACCTTTGAGTATGTTTTAACACCAGATAAAAAAAAATCTCGATGGGCCATTCATGTAATTTTTTTTCAAACAGAATTTTTTAATTTTCAGTCAAAAAAAAAGGAATCATTTAAAAATAATGTTTATCGCATTCCGTATTCCACAATATGGCAATTACACCCCCCCCCCCCAAAAAAAAAGAAAGAAAAAATCCAATACATGGCAATTGAGGAGAATTTCAACATTAATATAACCACCAAAATAAGAACAAGTAATGATTTATTAGACAATAAAGACATTTCGTTCTTTAGAGCCCTAGCACATTCTTTACACATTAAATGTGCTACTCAAAAATTAAAAAAGCAAGTGAATAACATTATTATTGAAAACACTTCATATAAATAATATAAATTGTGATAAAGACATCAGACTTATAAAAGAATATTGAATGTTGCAGAGGAGAGTGATGCAAAATTTCCGAAATGCAAAGATATAACAGCACTTTTTAATTTCTTTAGTAGGTATTTCATTAAAGATCATAGTTATTTTACTAAATCTCGATTTTTTAGAACAATGAAAAACATATTTTATTAAATACATATAAATTAATATCAATAATTTTTGTTCATCTAGTTTTCAAATTAGAGTTTACCAAGTTCAGAAACATATATTGTCCGCTTGGTGTGCACTAAAGCACTAGAACTTTCAAAGTTTATACGTCTTTCCAGTTCTCGTACTGACGTCAACATTACAGAGAATGTGACTCAAAGGTACAGTACAGTTCTCCCGTTCAATCCAAAAGTAAGATGTTGCTGGGCCATGTGAATGCAATAACTTAAAATATGCATCACCTTCTTTCATGTGAATTTCAGAAACAAGTCATAAAAACCATTTCGAGTTCATGACACATGCAACAGAACTATTTAGAGGTAGAACGTTTAAAGTACGTTTCTGTTCTAACAATAAAAAAACTGTTCAAAAAATCTAGATTTAGTAAAATAACTATGATCTTTAATGAAATACTAAAGAAGCTAAAATGTGCTAACTTATAGCTTTGCACTTCGCAAATTGTGCATCACTCTTATTTCCTCTGCAACATTAGATATTCTTTTATAAGTCTGATGTCTTTATCACAGTTTATATTATTTATATGAAGTATTTTCAATAATAATGTTATTCACTTGCTTTTTTTAATTTTTGAGTGGCACATTTAATATATAACGAGTGCAGGGTTGCCAGATTTAAGAACTGTAAATACGGGACAGGCTGGGAGGGGGGGTAGGGATTGAGAGATGAAGTCTAAAGGTAGAATTTTTACAACCTTGACTTTAATATTAAACGTTTCGAAAAAAAATATACCATGATCACATGAATAAAAACTTCATTTTTTGCCATTGCACAGCTAATTTTCGTCATGAATATTATTGGGAAAAGTTTTAACACTAATTATTGAGAAAATTCGTATTTCCCTGCTATTAACCCCCTTTTTCCTAACGCAGTCCCGTCATTTCAAATTTTGCCTTGGGGGAGGGGGCAAAAGGTAAATTATACCAAAAAAAAAACAGCATAAGCCCCGCCCACTTATATGTAAATACATTAATTTCCTAGAACCAGGGGGACCACCCGTCCTGATGTCTCAGAAATGACGGTCCTGTCTAAGTCCGGTCAAAGTTTAGTAGTCGCTTCTACTGATGACTAATGTTTAGTATGTACTTTTTCAAAAAGCTAGACTTACCAATGGGGAAATTTGAATGCAAAATAATTTTAATGAGTCGTTAACAAAAATTTTGATTACAATTGAGTAGACATAGAATTGAACCTTACTACTTGAACTCACTATAAGAAGTTAACCTAAAACAAATTTAAAAAATCAATATTCAATATATTTTTTGTAAAAAAAATGTGCAGTTTTGTCAATATTATAACATGATAATTATTCAAAAAAAAATCTAGTAACTAATAGTAACTTAACTGAGCACTTATATTTCTTTCATAATTGAAAATTTGAGAACGACTTTTTTTTAATGAGGCATAGTAAATCATTTACAAGGAGATACACTACATTTACAACGAACGTTTGTTGAATTGATTGCACAATGATTTCTGCTTTAAATGAATAGAACACTAACATTACTTCAGAAGAGCAAAATATTATTATTCAATCAATTTTCTTATCACTCTATTTCACATTTTTTGTTTTACTTCATTTTTTTCCTGAAAATAATGTTTCGTTTTGTAAAATGCAGCTTCAAGTAAGAATACGGGACTTTAGCCGTCCCTTATCAAAGTTCCCCGGGACGAGGGACAATATTTCAAAATACGGGACTGTCCCTTGAAATCCGGGACGTCTGGCAACCCTGAACGAGTAACGAGTGTGCTTGGGCTCTAAAGACGAATTGCCTTTATTGACTAATAAATCATTACTTGTTCTTATTTTGGTGGTTATATTAATGTTGAAAGTCGCCTCAATTGCCATGTATTGGATTTTTTTTTTTTTTTTTTTTTTTTTTTTTTTTTTTTTTTTTTTTTTTTTGGGGGGGGGGGGGTAATTGACATATTGTAGAATACAGAATGCGATAAACATTATTTTGAAATGATTCCTTTTTTTTTTTTTTTTTTGACTGAAAATTAAAAAATTCTGTTTGAAAAAAAAATCACATGAATCGCCCATCGAGCTTTTTTTATCTGGTGTTAAAACATACTTAAAAGTACCTGAACCAGGGACGTCATTTCAAGTTTTTCCAAGGGAGGGGAGGGGGGGCAAAGGTTAAAAACACAATACAATTTCACCAGAAAACAGCAAAAACCACGCCCACTTATATGCAAATACATTGATTTCTCAAAGCCAGGGGGGCCCCCTTTAAATGACGGGCCTGACCTGAGCACATAATTTGGTTGAAATCGAAGGTGGAAATTTGTGAGTAATTTTCTGTTACTTCATTTTTTGAGTCAAAAAAAAATGAAAGAAGACACTTGCAGGAAAAATGTAAAATAGGTATACCAATTAAACTCAATTCGAATTAAAGCTTACACTATAATGAACAAAATAAAAAAAAAAATTGAAAGCTCTACGACTCTTTGTTAAAGAGTTACAGCCGTTTGTACAAATGTATATGTCATTCAAAATGGCGGCAAATGAGTCACCAAGACAAATATTTAAAGGGCCATCCATAACTTTTCAACCACTTCACTTATCTCAATATAAGTAGTATTTTTGTTATCCGAATCAAAAAGTCTCCAACTGCTGCAAATATTATTAAAATCGGAGGTGGATTTCACATGATTTCAGCCTATAGCTCTTGTCGGTCTAATAATGTTATTTCAGAGCAAGAACTGATCCTATTTTGGAGTTTTTTTTTTTTTTTTCCACATTTGTTCCTTCTTGGCGAAGAAAATGATTCAGTTTGAATGCATCTCATTTCTCATCAGACATCAAGAAAAAATTCATTTTCTAGTAAAAACAAGCGAAGCAATATTTCTATAAATGTGTGATTCTTAAGTGTTTGTTTATCTTAGCTATGGTTTCGAAAGCTAAAATGAACGAACGCAAAATGTTACCTACTCCTGTCTCAGCAACAAAGAGTTGTTTAATATTCCTAATTTCTCATCTAAACCAGAACTAAGCAGTCGAAACCAGGGCTGCGGAGTCGGAGTCGGACTGATTTTGGACCAAAGGCGTCGGAGTCGCTGAAAAACATGTCGACTCCGACCACCTCCGATTTAGATGAAATTTTATGGAGGTGAAAACATATCTTTGAAACTAAGGCAGGGATTCAAGTGAAACAGGCAATCGCAAATTACAATCGCGACTGGAAATGAATTACATTAGAACGTTTCTTGATAAAAACATCGTGACGTCAGCGTGATGTTTGCCTATGAAAAACGAGCTAGATAAAACGTCACAGCCTACTTGGCGAATAAGAGGAGAGCGCTGAGTGCTTGTGAGCTCTTATTGGCTCCACCCGTAGTGACGTCATGCCAATTTAAGTTGATGATAATGTAATTCACTTCCAGTAGCGATTGCAATTTGAAGCGATCGCAGTGCTGTTTCACTTGAATCCCTGCCTAACAGATACAAATTTTCAGCGTCCAATATCCAAATCCTAAGCATCTAGGATCATTAAAAAGGGCTTCAAAATGGCGGGTCTGCTTTGTGAAACGATGTTTGGGCTTATACAAGTGAATAAAAAATATTTGTAGCAGAAATGCAATGTGTTAAAATAAAGTCTGGCCATTTAACAAGAAAAGGATTAGTTTTGTACGGAGTCAAATGACAAGAGAGGCACTTGTCTTTTGCTCTGGAGAAAATAGACTTTTTGAGAGGTCACAGTAATCTCAGATAATTGAGGTAAATATGGTGAAATTACCTGCGTGAATTCTTAAGAAAATTGAACTTTTTGAGAGGTCACAATGACCTCCAACTGGGATACCCCAGCTTGATACCCCCCCCCCCCAAAAGTGAGTCCTGGCTACGACTATGAATTAAAATGAAACTTTTAAATGTGGACTTAATATTTCAACCTTTGTTTAGGGTTTTTCCCTCTTTACATTTGGGTTAAAAAAAAAAATAATAAAAAAGCAGGAGTCGGAGTCGGAAGTTTTAAAATCCCAGAGTCGGAGTCGACCATTTTCCCTCCGACTCCGCAGCCCTGGTCAAAACTGTCAGCCAGATGGCATTGGGGCTAATGGAACTGCTTAAAAGGAGTCTCACTAGGGGGTATTTGAAACGACTGACATCCTGCAGGGGGGAGGGGCTAACACCCACTGCATTTTAGAGTAACTGAAGCAAATTTAAATACCGAAATTCTGATATATTTGGAATAATATTTCATTTCTCATACGCAGTGGCATCACTTACGAAGGGAAGTGTTTACACCGGGTGATACCCCTTTGAGGGTGACACCCAAAATGCATTTAGGAGTTTCTGAAAAATATTAATGCTGAAATCTTGATACATTTAAACTATATTCTATCGAACAAACGCAGTGCCTACACGGGGAAGGGCCGGGATTTGCCCGGGACCACCGCATCACGGTCAGACGTCGCTGACCACTAGACGAGGTGGCCGGCTTAAATAGTGTTCCTATAGAAAGTACTCGTATTTTCTGTTTCTGCCTTCGGTTTCGGTCGCGTTTTCCGCTGATGTGGAGCAGGGCCCTAACTGTTTAGGAATATTGTGTGAATTTTGTTTTTACTTAAAGCATTAAATATTTTTTTGTAGGCTGGTGATTCTTTTTTTTCTCGGTTGGTGAGGGGGGCGGGTGACGACATCCTTGCTAGCTACTCCACTGCATTTAGTACAAGATTATTTACTGGAAATGTCGCAAAACTTGGCTACACTAAGCTATTTCTAGCCAAAAATGATGCATTGTAGTAGGACAGATGCCCAAATTGTTACTCAAAAAAACATATTATTCATATCAATTGTTCTAAAAACTTATACCATCACTCCCCCCCCCTCGTTTTATAATATAAATTTTATAAACACCATGCATTTTTTGAGAATGATGATGTTTATGAAAGAAGGAAAATATCTATATTAATGTGCATATGAACTTTAAAAATAATATCTTGTTAAAATATTGAATGTTAATAATGTAAGCTTTTTTAAATGAGGCAAATTTGAGCTCACTTAAAAACATTCCTTTTTTAAAATATTAATAACGTTTAGACACGAGATAGGTACCTAGAAAAGAAGTGGAAGTGAAAAAAAAAACATTTTGTAGATAACTAGTGGAAACCTTGGGAAAACACCTATCCACTTTATTGCAAGACATTAAAAAAGTCCTCTTAACAGGAGGCTTCACAGGGTTGTTTACAAAGAAAATTAAATAAAAGTTCCTATAATAATTCATACTCGCCACTCGTTTTGCTTAATATGTTGCTTATGCCTGTTTGTTTTCCATACCAACATATGTTGTTTACAATCGAAAAATGAACATAAAACTAACCATTATTATTCATAAAAATGGTGAAATACGTTGAAAAACAGAAAGTTTTATTAAATTTTCATTGTTTAACAAATCGAGTAATGTTTTATTTACAAATTTTAAACGTTCGTACATTGATTTTCTGGGCACTTAAAAATTCATAATAGGTTCACTAATTACTTAAACTTTTATTTGCATGCAACTGAAGCATGACTTTTAATATTTAATAAAATATTGCACGCTTTTATTGACTTTTACAGTTTTGTTCTGATACTTCTAACACTCAAGTAGTTCTTTTCAAGCGGTTTCATCTGATATAAATGATGTAGTGAAGTTCACATCAGTGAAAGAATTTTATCGAAATTTGCTTCTTGTTGAAAAGTTATGAAGTTCTATATTTTTGAACTAATATTGTGAAATTTTGTGTAAATTAAAATAGATTGTGTCAGTAAATTAACCGATCAAATTTTCAAGATTAAATAGTGTTTGTTTTTTTTTCAATAAAATGGTAGAGAATTGAGTGTTAATTAGAAATGTTGAAGGAGACATATACATATTAGTACATCTTTTTACGCTTACATAACTTTACTTCTGTGAATTGACATACTTTACTCTTCGAGGCAACAGAGAAGTTAGCTGCATACGAAGCTCAAAAAAAGAAAGAAAAAGGGAAAAAAAATATTCAGAATGTCAATACAGACAAAAAGACGAAGCGAAGAAGCTAAGCAAGAGAAAGGGTAATTGGAAACCTCACATTTCTTGGATCAGCATCAGTGAAACGTGGAAATCAAAATTTGTACCCACATAAAAACTGCGTTATTTTATTGATCAAAATTTTAATTGAAATTGGAAACTCTTTTTCGAATGAGCGTCAAACATTATTTCACTGTAAAATTCCGATCACCAAGATTCGTTTCCGAAATTAATAATTTTATGCTAACAGGCAATTTTCATATACCCTGTTTTGAAAAAGAATAAGCAATAAGATAGATAAGCATCATTTCTTGATTTTGAGAGCAACTGCTAAACATTTTTACAAAATGTGAATAGATCTATATAATTTAAATCCTTTAATAAAGTTTTGGAATGAAATAAGTTTCGTTGCTGCATTTGTTCTAAAAATAGGAATAAGTCAAGAGATTGGTCAACTCTGCTTGAAGTAAAAGTGCTTTTTTTCATCCGAATTTTTTTCTCTCTCATGTTCATTTATATGACTACAGAACTTGTTCATTACTATTTTAAAAACGAAATCCTGCAATTATAAAAGAGGATAAACTGTCTCTTTTTTAAGCTTGAAAGTTGAAGTTATGAATGGAAATAATAAAGAAGACTGGTTTGGAACACAGAGATTTCGTGGTTTTGAAACAGAATATTTGAAAACCACAGGGAAAATTATAATTCTAAATCGACAACGGGAGCAAAAAATGAAACTTATTCGAAAAAGAAGAAATGCTTTTACACCCTTACTTAAAGTGATGATAATTTTAGGAATACCAGTCTTTGAGCAATTACGAATAAAAGCAAGAATGAAAATCAAAGATATAAGTATTCGAATGTGGTGCATATTTTCAATTATTCTTAAAACGATAGCTTACGCGTATAGTGCGTCATACACATTCAGAATGCTACCAAACTATTCATTATCTTTAAGTTTATACTTTTACGAGTTTTGTAGTTTCGGAGCAATGCTTTTTCTTTTTATGAAGCACAGAAAATTCTACATGACAGTAAAAAATATATGTGAGTTATCTTATGATTTAGATCCTAAAGCCTACATTGGAAGCAGCAAGATTAAAATACAGCTGTTCTTGTGCTTTACTACTTCATTAGTAGGACTTGCTATAGCGATCAAATTTTATTTTTATGAAGAATGGGATTTCTTTTTAACAGTTGTCGATGTTCCATTCACAACATCTGATCTATATTTGGAAAAATATTTGTGGATGATTTGTTTTTTAATAACAATCGCTTTTACGTATAGCGTGGCAACGTGTAACGTCGTTTTAATACTTTGCTATTCCGTCTTTGTTTCCCTCTCTAAAAGCATTTCAGCTTATGGTAAAAAAATTAAAACTAATATCTATGGCGGGCTTCTTACTGAGACTATAGAAGAAAACTTCTTATTATTCCATCGAATCGTCTGCAACCTCACGATGGCAAACGATGTTTTCGGAATGTGCGTCTTTTTCCTGTTTGGAACAGTTATGAGTGGATTCTTTTGTACTGTCTGTGTTACCTTCACAGATCGCGATACCTTTCGGCAACCTCCTGTGATTATATTCACTTTCATGATGTGCTGCTCCAGCCTGCTGACTCTCTTTGTGTTGACTTTGAGCGGGAATTCTATTTATAAGCAAGGGGAACAACTCAAGAAAATTATACTGGAGTGTTCTTCAGTAGTCATGAAGCCAACGCCAGTTTCACGCTCAATTCAAATGTTTACTTTACTGTCCGATAATATCTCGCGCTTAACATTGGTGGTGTCCGCTTCTGGAATGTTTTCTGTCCACAATGGTCTTATTTTAACTGTAGCTTCGTATTTGATGACTTACAGTGTTTTATTGTACCAAACTAAAGAATAGAATTGCAATCATTTGACAATTCTGTACCTCAAAGCCAGGAGCCAGGCCAACGTAAGTCACATTATCACTAGTTTGCTCACTGTAAAAAATGAATGCTGTTTTTACAGTATAATACAGTTAATTTTATAGTAATACACTGTCAAATTTCTAATTTTACAGTAATAAACAGTAAACTTGCTAATTTTGCAGTTTATTACCGTGCATTTTGCAGTATCAAACTGGAACCTGGGCTGCCAGTATTATACTGTTGTTTTTGTAGAATAATATTGCTAAATTTTACGGCAATAAACTATAAGATTTCTAACTTTACAGTAATAAACTGTAAAATTGCTAGTTTCACGGTTTATTTCTGTGCATTTTAGTTTTAAATTGGAACCTCGGCTGCCAGTATTTTACTGTAAAAACAACAGTTCATTTTTTGCAGTGCAGGAGAGTGCAAAAACATTTTTCGGGGGCATACAAAGGTTGAGACTCGTGCTCTTATAACAGTGTAAATAGTTATAGAGAATTTTTTTTTTCTTTTTTTTTTTTGTTGTAAAATTACTTTGTATTGCTCAATGTAGAATGGGATTATGCATGCAATGCAGTAATAACCTGTAAATCTCCAATTTTGAACTTATGTTAGACTGGCTCTGAGGTACAGAATTGAACACCGGGTATTTTTAGTGCTTATATTCCAAGACATAAAGTGCGGATACCCTATGATCGTCAGAACTTGTTTCAATACATAAATAGGCTTCAATTCCATTGAATGTGTCAACTCGTATAAAGTTGAAAAGAAATGCAGGAACAATGAGTTTCAGCGCAAATTAATCCCTGGTTCGTTTCCTTGTACCGATACAACCTTGAACGGGAGAAAAACTGCTTTAGCATTTATTTATTTTTATTGAAATCCCCACATTGAAATGGTTACATGGATGTCAATTCAAACTCGCCTAACACGAGAACAAACGTAGTTCATGACGACAGAATGATACGTTGACAAGTACGATGTGGAAAAGACAGGTTGTTTTTCCTGGATAGGTACTCAGCTAGCAGAGAAACAGCTTGTACAGAATTTTTTTCGCTCACATTTTTGTAAATAATCACATTTGACGGCAGAACTTTATTGTCGTCTACAGACCAGAAAAAATGGAAAAGATTTCATTTTCACTTCAAAGGACAAACAAATAGATCGAAGTAGAAGGCGAAGATTTGTGGACCGGCCTAAACTCATCGGGCATATGATATGTTTGAAACTATATTTTTAATCTCTAATGAAATGGATTTGTTATGATTAATTTTAAGTGTAACATGTATAGGATTTGTCAGTTTGTCATCAACTTTTTTGTAATTAATTGGTCAGTCGTAAATTTATATGACGATTGTCCTGCAGTGAAGGAATTCCTGCATAAGTGATAGGTGGAGTTGAGCATTAAAAAACTAGAAGAAAAAGTAACTTATAAGTGAGTGAACACGGTTGCAACCAGGATTTGATTTACATGTGAACTCACAAGAGCTGCCCTCTTGTACTCTACTTCTTTCTTTCTTTCCTTCTTTTGCTTTCTTTTTTTTCTGCAGATAGTGACATTTTAGATTTAGACTAAAGTCAGTGTATTTTTGCGTGAAAAAAAAAAATCTAAGGACTATGTGCTTCTGTACTTCTTTTGCTAGAAATCAAGCTCTGGTTATAACAAAAACAGTGACAATCAAGTTGTACGAAATCAAAGAAACCTGCGTGTTCTTTGTAAATAGGCAGATGTATTTACTCATTTAAAGAAACAAAGAAAGAAAAACAGATATTATTCATTATGTTTCAGACTTTTTGTTGCAGAAGTTGATTACTTTTTTAAATAAAGGTTCACATTTTAGACACTTCAAAGCTGGGCAATCTTTTTCATCCTTTAGCCAGTCTTTATTTCTCTTAATACTATTTTACAAATACTATTTACTTAATACTACACTGAAGAAATATGTATGAATATTTTCTAATATAAACCTCTATTATAATAACAATGACAGTGGAAATATTCACACTTATGGTTTAAACAATAAAAGAAAAGAAAAGCTAAATTAATCATACGAAGTTTAATTACGCTACGGCTTTGCATTCTGTTAATGAGCAGTTCAGGTAAGTAGGTTTTATCAGAGACACTCAGGTGTGTCGGTTTATCATGAAAGGATACACGGCAGGGGCGGTGGAAGCGATCGCCCTTCCATGAGGAATTTCAACCGCAAGTTTTCGATATTTAAGTTCCAAAAGTGTTATTGACAGTCTTCAAGGGATTTAAAGGGGATAAAACTGAAAATGTTTCGGATTGAAGAATTAAAAGCGCATGACATTGAAGTTCGGAACTCTCTAATCACATTTTTTCGAAAGTTGGGTATTGAAAATGGAATTTAATAGTTCGAAATGTTGGGGTTTAAACGCTTTGTATTCGATGATAAAAGCTGAGAACTTTTTTCTATTGCATTAACTTTATCTCACATTTCCCTATGTTTTTTGACCCACAAACCGGCAAAAGCTTTTGAAAAAAAGAAAGAAAAAATACACCAAGCGGTAACCCCCCCCCCCCCCACACACACACACAGCCTCTGTTTTATTATTTTCGCTTTTGGTAGATAGAAGAAGACTTAAATCACGGATTGATAAAAACTTGTGAAAAAATACTTTGCTGTTGGCTGTTTTTTTTCTTTTTACAAAGTAATAATAAAAATGAATGAATGAATACAGAAATAAAACTTTACTTGGTATTAAAGAACTATAAAAAAACATTTAAAGGCTAAGATAAGTAATTATCATAATAATTACACGCAATCAATAAAAATGGTAGATAATCATAGAAAAAGAACAAAATTAGTCACAAAATTCAAGTAAAAATGTCGCACAGGATATGATTGTTATTTTTGTAGTTCTCCCCTCCTCCTTTTTAAGAAATTATTTGCTTTTTAATACTACACCAATGTCAATTTTGGTACTTTTCCTCTACGATCGCTATAATTTCACAGCATTTATACGTTCATAGAATTTTTATGATTGATTTGTGATAATTACCTGTTTCAATTCGATTTTTGTGAAATTTTTTATTATGGATCCACCGATAAGCGAATTGGCGGATTACCAATTAATCGAATGAGCCGGTTAATGATCACGATGATTATTTTTACTACTACCGATTTCACCATCATTTTTTTTTTCTTTCTTTTACGATTTCAATTTAAGAAATAGCAACAATTTATTCCTGAGAAAAGATTTTTTTTCTCCATTTTCCAAATTTTCTCAAAATAATTTCAAAATTTCATCCCAATTTTCATATCATTGTTAACAAAATTACATTAACTCGTGACACAACTAACTTGTTGTTAATTATGTTAACTAGACATGAAAATGCATTGAAAAAAAAACTAGGAGGAGGCTGTGATACGCACTCTAATTTAGAAGTGTTTTTAAATTTTATTTAGTTTTCAATTATTAGTAGCCATTTAGATCAAGAGTAGGCATTTAGTACTTTTATTCTTTGCGAAACGTAAAGGTTATCTAAGAGCGCGATGCTAAGAAGAAAAGTTTCGACACAAGAAAAAAGTGGCAACTTTGTCTAAATGTGTATTTTTGTTCATTTTATAAAAACTTATTTTCTCAAAAAATTGTTTCAACTGTGAGGATTTTTTTTTATTTATTTATTTCAGCACTTTCTTGCTGAAAGTATACTTTAAAAAAATATGTTTAAAAAATATTTTTTTCCGTCGATTAAAACCCATTATGGCTGATAAAATCGGAACTACTGATTAATTGGTGCATCCCAACTATTAATTAATAGTTC